>BQNB010002268.1:0-54874 GCA_026074375.1 Tanacetum coccineum | reverse complement strand
TAAATCAAGTTGTTAGTTATACCTTATTATCTCTTTAAAATAAACATTTTAGCTTACACAAGAATTCATTGATGTTGAGGAAGCATAGAAGATTAAGAATGATGGTTCATTGTGAGTTTTGTAGAAATCGCAACTTGAGGTATTAGGTAACTGATAAAATGAAATCATAATGTCAAACTTGATGGCGATTAGGTTGCTTAGCATGTGACATGTTTGTAAGCTTATTATGAGAATACTTAGTGCTACATTATGTGATAAGTAAATATAGGAGTTTCACATGGAAGATTAGCTTTGCATATATGATATGGTAGAGGTTGCTTGACTTTTTCTAAGATCATGTGGGATTCGTATTTTGATCTTCACTAGCTAGGAATTGAAGTGTATTCGAAGAAATTAAGGAAACATGAGATGGAGGAAAATACAACAACTTTTCATACTGCTTATAACGTAGTTCAGGACTTCACGTGTAAGGTAAGGGTTGTGATGTGAATTTGATACAAGGTTGTGATATTGTAAGGGAGAAACAGCAGGCCCGGATATGGGCAGGTGCAACTGGGGCCAAAGCACAGGGCCTAATATTTTATAGGGGCACCATTCTTCTTCAAAGCCCATAGCATGTATACCCATTAGTGGTCTTTGTTAAGCCCAACATAACACAATGTCCATGCATTATTACGTTATTAGGATCCGTTCAGTTGTTTTGTTTCTCATTTTACCAGCGTTTAATAGAATTTCTATCGCAAACAAAAGGAAACAAACATTCATGAATATACCACAAATCCATCAATCGTCACATTTATTGCTTGTACAATCCAAGGTAACCCTTCAAGTTTTTTATTAAGATTCTTAGTTTTGCTATGGTTGATCCTTGATATTATAGATAAGTAATAGTTTAATTGCTTACTAGTTACTCAACTACTTAATTTATAAAAGTATTTAAATTTATCAAATATGTTTTGTGTTGTTTTGGTTGGGATGTTAAGGTATTTATCATAGTTAATCATGTCAAAGTTTGATCATGACGTTTGAAGTTGCGTTGTAAAATCTTTGAATGAATTTTGTTTTTTACATTGTACTTGTTTCTTTTGGTTTACCTATACGTTTATCCTTTCTAAGAATTATATTACGTGGATGTTTATAACAGCTTTTGAAGTACTAATGAGACATGCATCTAAATTTTGCTTGTTTAGGGGCCTAGTTTTCATTATCGCACTGGGCACCCGAAATACACGGGACGGCCCTGGTTTGTAGTTTATATTGCTTAGTTGTAGTTTAAAAATCATTTGTTTGAAGTTTTTCTTATAACCTGTCTTAAATAGCTTAGAAATTAACATAATCTATTTTAGCTTGTTTGAGTGCTTTACTCTTGTTAAAATTTGCTTATTGTCACTCATTAGACTTGTTAATCATTTGGTATTTGAAAAATTTTAGCTTAAAAGCTCTAAATCTCTTTAAAAATATCAAAATAGAATTTAAAGGGGTGTTTGGGTTAAGGGTTAAAATGGGTCAGAATTGTAGTTTAATTTGGTTGGGTCACTAAGTCATATTTAACTAGCTTAATTTAGTAGTTTTAATCTGATTTTAGAGGTGGTCAAAGTTTAGAACTAATTTTTTAGGTTGTTAGTTATCATAGTTTAAATCTGTGTTGTTCTAGGTAGTTTAATCCATTCATAGGGTTAGATTTTTGCTTGTTGAGTTTTTGTGATGTTTTTGTGTCTGTTTAAGTGTTAAAACAAGTTAGAAGCCAAGTCCATAGGTCTGCAATTGTTGTTTTTTTTAGTTTTGTCAAAATCTGTCAAATTTACTAAGTATTGAAAAGTTTGAAAAACTGCTTTTTCAATTTCTAATTGTGGCTTATCCGTTATTTCAAAATGGTTTTTGATTGTTGATATAAGTTTTTTGAAGACTAATTTTGAACTGTTTTGAGGTCTTATATCCATAAGGATCTGTTTGATTGCTTATTTTTAAGCTCAAAAGTTGGGTTTTGTAAAGATTGAAAAAAAAAGTTTTAAGTATTGTGTCTGTGTGAAACAGCTTTTTCATAAGCAAATTTCTTGGCTTATATTTGTTTCAAACTCCTTTCTGATTGTTGATTTAAGTAGCTTATAGGGTAAGCTTTAAGGGCATATAAGCCACTTAACCATAAGGATCCACTAGCTAGCTTAAAATTAAGCTAGAAAGTGCCTTCTTGGCTGTTTGGCTAAATTTCTTGGCCAAAAAGCTTATCTGCTTATTTAAGCTTATTTGCTTATTGTTTTTGCTTAATTTAGGTTTAGATCTGCTTATTAGGTTAGTTTTAGCTTATTTTAGCTTATTTTACTTAGAGTAGAGCTTATTTGCATTTTTAGCTTAAAATTTTAAGTTTAAAAGCCCTTCTATGTTATTCTGTCATTTTTAGCTCATTTCTGCTTATTTTCATTTGCTTATCTTGTTTAGATTTGCTTATTAAGTGTAGTCATTTATCTGTTTAAGCTTATTTGTCTTTTAGATTAGCTTATTTAGTCTAAAAGAGGCCAACAGTTTAGCATTTAGTCTTTTAGTTTAGTTTAGTATTTTGTCAAGCTTTAGAGCTTATTTCTAGGCTTATTCTTGAATTTAAAAAAGTTTGTTTTCATTAAAGTTGTGTTTTTACAGCTTATTTATAAGCTGTATAAAAAAGATAAAAAAAAAGCAAAAAGAGGAAGGTGAAAGTCCAAGGTTAGCAGGGCTCGAACCCTAGACCTCAACACCCTCAACCCTCTTATCACACACACACTCTACCGCTGTGCCCTTGGGACTTTTTCGTTATAGTCCCAAGTGGTTTGGTATTTAAGGGCTTTTTGGCCCATTAGTTTCATAAGCACTTAGAAGCTTATTAGGGCTTATTGTCAGCTTATTTGATAAGCTGGCTTAACCAGCTTATTTTTCTTGTATTCTTTACCACATTTAGGACTTTTGCTAATTTTTTCATAATTTTTCAAACTTATTTGCTATTTTTCTTAATTTTTGAAAGATTAAAATTTTAAAAAAGTCATTTAAAAATAGTTAAATTAATCAGAAAAATAAAAAAAAATAGTTTTAGTTTTAGAATTAATATTTTGAGTTTTACAAAGTTTAAAAACATTTTTATAATTTTTAGATTTTAAATTTTATTTTTAGCTTTTTAATTTATATTTAGAAATTAGTTTTTAATCATAAAAAGTAGTTAAAAATATTTTTCTGAGTTATTATCATATTTTAGACTTTTCTAAAATAGAAAATCATTTTTTAGAATTTTTAGGAATTAATTTATCATTTTTTAGGATTTTAAATAGATTAAATAGGTTTTTAATTCATAAAAAATTATTAAAAAGTAAAAAAAAATATAATTACTTTTTAGAAAATTTTCTTTTGTCATGTTTAAGGTTTAGAAACTAAGTTTGCATTTTTAGGGTTTAATTTTGACTTAGTTGAAAATTTAGACGCGTTTTTAGGATTCCCGTTTGCGTTTTTAGTTTAAATTTGTGTTGCCTAAATTGTTTTTAGTGTAGATTGCATTAATTTTCCTGTAGATTTAGAAAACAAATCAAAATCTTTGTCATTCAAACATCAAATATCAAACCGACTCTCGACTTTCCATTGCATTCCTCGTTGGAGATAAACGACCTGGGAATTCATACTTCCGGATATATATATTGATTTTTTTTGTGGATTTTGACTTGTCGCCTTGGTCAAGGGTGATTTGTTGGAATTTGCTTGTGCATTATTAATATTATATATATATATATATATATATATATATATATATATATATATATATAAATTATATAGTATTGCAAACAATCAAGTAAGGACCAACTAAACTTGTGTGGTGTCCAGGGCTGCAAGGGATGACTAAAGAGGCAAGAAAGTAAACTTATCAAGGTGTAAGTGGTGGAATGGTTCAAAAGTCAAAGGTAGTACAAGGGGTTTTTACCTTGGAGTCCAAGGTGGTGATGGAGGTGGTAGGGTGGTTGCTTGTTGGTGACAAGTAGGTGATGGAGGTGCTTATCAAGGTAGTAGGCAATCATGGAGAAGGGTGCTTGCTTGGTTTAAACTTGGTTCGAGCTAGTTAGGGGGTGACGGGTTCATTAGGGATTTCGGGTTAGGGTTTTAGTTTTTAGGACGAGTAGGAGCTGAAATGGAGGGAAAGAATGTTTAAATATGATGCATTGGAGTGCTTGTACTTGGTGTTAAAGAGGTGGTACGAAATCCTTAAGAAAATAGAGGGAAATGAGCTAGTTTGAATTCTATGCTTTGTCAGATTGTACAATGAGCTCAAATGAGTTGTACTGGGGTTTAGGAGGGAATTAGATTCAAATATTATACATAGATAACTTGTACACTTGTCTTATAAGCTTGTACATTTGTATTATATCTAAACTTTACATGAAATTGGGGTCTTGATATAAACGTTAACGTATGAAATCCGTTTTGTAATAACGTTATGGAAAGTACGTTAAATAGATAATGTATGATAAAATGGTGATTAAAACATATTGCTTGACATATTATAACGTTTACTTGCTATAAACATTGATGGGATTGGCATTAGTGGTTGCGTGAGCTCGTTTACTTTTGAAATGCAAGTTACGTTGCATAATGGGTGGAATAAAGCAAAAATATTTCCGTGAAAATAGTTGCATCTAATTTAATAGATGGAAATTACATTGCATCTAATTTAATAGATGGAAATTACATTGCATCTAATTTAATAGATAGAAATTACATTGCATCTAATTTAATAGATGGATAATTACATAGAGGAAAATTGTGGGTTGTTATACAAAGGCATTGCAATAAATGAGTTGAAGAAACCATCGGTTATTCGACAACCAAATGCTTTTAAAAGTCAAAGACAATCAATTTTAGGTAAACCGACTACTTTTTTAGATTCTCTTGAAAAGAAAGATTTTTCAAAGTCAAGGTCGTTCACCAGAAATAATTTGTCAAAGGATTTTTCAGAACCAGTCACTGCATAGATTTTACCTCATAATGTGAAAACAGTTCATATGAACACAAATGTGATTGCTCCAAGAATGTATAGAGTACACATAAGGCCTAATCCAACTAGAACAACACAATTGCCTCAAGACATTAAGAAAACTAACAAACATGTGTCTTTCTCTACAGGAGTAATTCCTACTACCAGTGTTAGCAGACCATAGCTTAAGAGCACTCGATTAGAAGATTGAGTCATGCGTAACATTAGTCAAGGGAAAAAGCAAGAAGTAGAAGACCACCGTAGGAATTTTAAGTTTTCAAATAATAAAACGTTTGTAATTGCGTGTAATGACAGTTTAAATGTTAAGACCTCGAATGTAAACTTTGTTTGTGTTACTTGTGGAAAATGTTTGCTAAAATATAATCATGATCTGTGTGTTCTTCATTATATTAATGGTGTGAATTCTAGACCTAAACAGCCAATTGTTGTGCCCATTAGTATTAGAGAACCTAAGCAAACTGTGAACCAATCTGTTGCAACACCCTATAAGAAAACAGTTGCTTCAGAATCCACTAACCAGAAACCCATAAACATATTTAGGAAGCTATATGAGCATGTTAGTAAGACATGTAGTTGGTGGTACTCTAAGACCAGACCACCTGGATATAAATGGAAACCTAAGACGAGCACAGTGAATGTTAAACCAAATGTTAGTATGACTCTAGGAATTAAATCTAGAACTACTAATAATTCAGAACCCATGACACTTAGGAGAATCCATCTTGTAATTCCAATATATCCATCAGTCTTCTAAATTTTTTGCAGGCTACGTAGAGTTAATTCTGTTCATACGTGACTTCGGGTGCTCAAAAACATATAAAACTCGTAAATCTTGAAGCATCCTAAGTAATTTTGTGGAGAAATTTATAGGTACGGTGAAGTTTGAAAATGATCAAATTACACTGATTATTGGTTATGGAGATTTGGTTCAAGGGAATGTCACTATAAAAAAGGTTTATTACGTCGAAGGGCTGAATCATAATTTATTCTCCGTTGGTCAATTTTGCGTTGCGGATTTGAAAGTTGCTTTTCAGAATTCTACATGTTATACATCCGTGATTTGACGGAAAATGATCTTCTCACAGTTCCTGGCACAAATCTTTATTCCACACCTCTAAGACCACATCTCTCCCAATCAAATTTGCTTAAAGCTAAGAGCTTCACATCGTCACAGAGCATGGTAATCAGGCATCGACACTTCTCGACATCTAAACTGTGATAAACCCAATCAACTTGCTTTCACATTATGAATTGTGTACTGGCTGTTCCCGATATTAAAATTTGTCAAAGATCATCTTTGTTCTTCTTGTGAGTTGGGGAAAGCAAAACACAAGTCCTTCATGACCAAAATGACCCCAAGCACCAAAAGACGATTACAACTTCTACACATGACTTTATGTGGTTCCAGGAGGGTAGAAAGCATTAATGGTAAGAAATATGTGCTGGTAATTATTGATTACTATTCAAGATATACTTAGACTCACTTTTTGAGATCCAAAGACGAAACACCTTAAGTTCTCATCGATTTCCTCAAACTTGTTCAAAGAGGACTTCATGCTCAAGTTAGAACAGTTCGAACTGACAAAGGCACGAAATTTTTAAATAAAACTATTCATGCATACTTTGATCAAGAAGGTATTGAACACCAAACGTCCACTGCTCGAACTCCTGAACAAAACGGCGTTGTCGAAAGACGAAACCGTACTCTTGTTGAGGCTGCTCGAACAATGCTTAGCGCCGCTAAAGTCCCTTTGTTCTTTTGGGCTGAAGCATCACTCGTAATTCCTCGACATGAGAAAACTCCTTACCACATCATCAATGGCCGAAAACCGTCTGTAAATTTTCTTTACATTTTTGGATCTTTATGCTATATCGTCAGAGACGGTGAGAATCTTGACAAGATAAAAGAAAAAGGTGATGCTTGTATTTTTGTAGGATATTCTACTCAATCCAAAGGTTACAGAGTTTATAATAAAAGAACAAGAGTGATTGTTGAAACCATCCATGTTAACTTTAACGAATTGCCTCTAATGCTGTCAGATCACGTCAGTTCTGACCCTGTTCCACAATGTCCAACAACGGCACTTGAACATGACAGTTTAAATCCTGATCCCTAATGTAAAGGAAATGTTCCTCAGGCAGCTGAGACAGTAACAACGTCAAATGAATTGGATTTGCTATTTACTCTGATGTTCGATGAATTATTCAATGGATCTACTCCAGTTGTGTCAAAGTCTTCCGCTGTACCTGCTGTTGATGCACCCGATAAACGTCAACAACAAAACACAACTCCATCTACTCCAACAACCGTTGCTGCAGATACACCTCCATTGAACATTCAAACATCACCTGAACCTATAAGTCAAGCACCAACTGTCACTAACACTGAGAACATTAATCAAGCAGAAATTCAAGTAGAAAATGCAAAAGTTGACAAAGACAAATTTTCAACATCTTTAGTACGCCGGTACATGAACAAGGGGAGACATCTTCTCGATATGTTGATTCGTCAATCATGCATACATTCTATCAATGACATCCTTTTGAACACCGTTGGACAAGAGATCACCTGTTAGAACAGGTTATTAGAAATCCTTCTCAACCAATTAGAATAAGACGTCAGCTAGATACCGATGGCGAGATGTGTATGTTCGCACTCACTGTGAGTTGAACCGAGCCGAAGAACATCAAAGAAGCCATGGCTGATTATGCATGGATTGAAGCGATGCAGGAAGAACTTCACCAGTTTGATCGATTAGATGTGTGGGAATTAGTCCACAGAGCACTCTGCAAAAATGTCATTAACATGAAATGGCTCTAGAAAAACAAACGTGATGAAGAAAACACTGTAATTCGCAACAAAGCTCGTCTTGTAGCTAAGGGATACAACCAGCAGGAAGGAATCGACTTTGAAGAGTCATTTGCTCCAGTTGCTCGATTAGAAGCAGTCATGCTATTCATTGCGTATGCTGCACACAAGTCATTTCCTATCTATCAGATGGATGTCAAAACAACTTTTCTCAACGGACCTCTGAAGGAAGAAGTGTACGTCAATCAGACAGACGGACTTGTAGACCCAAATCATCCAGACAAAGTCTACCGTCTCAAGAAGGCTTTATATGGACTCAAGCAAGCTCCAAGAGCATGGTATGATGAACTCTCCAACTTCCTGGTATCCAAAGGGTTCTCCAAATGTTCTATTGATCCAACTCTATTCATTACTAAACACGGGGATGACATATTACTTGTGCAAATTTATGTTAATGATATAATTTTTGGTTCTACGAACCTAAAACTTTCTAAAAAGTTTGAAAAATTAATGCACAACAAGTTTGAAATGTCTATGATGGGGGAGCTGAAATTCTTTATAGGAATTCAGATTCATCAATCCCCACGTGGTATCTTTATTAACCAAGCTAAGTATGCTCAAGAGATGCTTAAAAAGCATGGTATGACCTCATGTGATAACATTGGTACACCAATGGCTACTAAACCCCTAGATGCTGACTTGAGTGGATCACCCGTTGACCAAATGAAATATCGTAGCATGGTCGGGGCACTCATGTACTTAACAACAAGTAGACCGGATATTGTACATGCAGAATGTTATTGTGTTTGTTATCAAGCGAGACCTACTGATAAGCACCTCAAGGAAGTTAAACGGATCTTTCGGTACCTTAAGAATACCATTAACATGGGTCTATGGTATCCGAAGGACACCAGTTTCGAACTAACTGCTTTTTCAGATTCGAATCACGCGGGCCGTCTCAATACACGTAAAATCACATCCGGTGGAATACAATTTCTAGGCGGTGATAAGAACTGGTCATCCAAGAAGCAGGACTGCACTTCTCTATATCAACACAGAAGCCATATGTACTCTATCTGCATTTTGTGCTCAAGTTTCTCTGGATGCGAACTCAGCACACAGATTATAGGTTTTCACTTTTCAAAATACCTATGTAATTATGACTCTAAGGCAACCATGCCATCTCGTGCAATTCGATTCCAGCATGCTCGCACGAACCCATCGATGTTAGATACCACTTTATCAAGGAACAGGTTGAACGAGGTATTGTAGAAATATTATTTGTCGAAACTAAATACCAGTTAGCTGACCTGTTTACTAAAGCTCTGTCGAAAGATAGGTTTAAGTATCTCTTCAGATGACTTGGTATGAGATGTTTGACTCTGGGAGGATTTGGAAAATGAATCTGCTTGAACAATCAAACATCGAACTTGTATATAATTATTCAAAAGCAACATAAACAAATAGAACCAAGAAAAGAAAATAGAAAATTTCAAAAACAAAATACAAAATCGAAAAAATTTCAAAAATATCAAAAAGAATCTTCTCGACATGTCTCTTGGAATCAATAACATTTACGTACCTAGAAATGCCAATTAACATTGACACGGTTGTGTAAATGAAGTTCGAGCAAGAGTTCAACTGCTTTAAAACATGTCATTTCTAATTTTCTAATATTTTTATTTTTCTCTTTATTTTGATTTATAAATATTTTTGAAAAAAGAAAATACAAAAATATAAAACCAAGAAAAATAAAATACAAAAATATAAAATCTAGAAAAACAAAATATAAAATCAGAAAATTTCAAAAATACCAAAAAGAATCTTCTCGACATGTCTCTTGGAATCGATAACATTTACGTACCTTGAAATGTTGATTAACATTAACACGGGTGTGTAAATGAAGTTCGAGCAAGAGTTCAAACGATTTAAAACATGTCATTTCTAATTTTCTCACATGGCTTACAGTTACTTCAGACTGTAACCCGAACCCAAATGTCATAGGGGAGTGTACGTTTCAGTGCGCTTACTCTAAATATAGAAGAGAAGTCTTCTATCATGTGGTTTTTTTAAACCGATGAACACAATTTTTCAAGTAGCATCTTTAATGTCAAATTCCTTTAATAACATATGGTCTCTTTCAAAATTATGTGTTCAACACACCCTCCTCACATACTTTTCCAAAATTGTGGTATCAATTTTCTCAAAAATATCATATTTATATGGATCAATTTTTGAGGAGGATCTTTTCAAACCAAACCCTTAATGTGTTTTGGGTACATCTGACAAATGTCAATTTTATGTATCCAAATCATTCAGTGAAATTAAAATGTGATACTTAAATGTCAGATAATAATATATACTATTCACTAAGGCAATCAGAAAAATGTTCAATAATTCATGCAATCTTATGGTAACATTTTTCTCCTCATGGAACTTTTCATGTCTCAAATTTTAATCAATTGGTATTTCAAATACTAACAGATTTAATATTTAAAGTAAGAGGAGAAAATGTGATTAAAATGTAATATAGAAGAATGCGATCTTTAAGACTCTAAATGCACAACTTCTACCCACATGTGCGAAACAAATTTGAATCTCGATGCACATGTGTAAGGGGAGTATTTCAAAAGAATGAAACTCTCAAAGTGTTAAAACGTCTTGATTTCTATCAAACACTTTGATTGATTTTCAATGGTTTTATAGTTTCGATCTCTATACCCAACAACCAATTAACTCACGACGTCGATGAAGTCATAAGGTGGTTAAGGTTAGGTATAAGTCCTATGATCCAACCAGAACCGGAGGGATCTATCCATGGACATTCCATGGTTAGATTAGAAGTCCTTAGGTATGATTGGAGATGAATGAGAATAAGGGAAAAATGCCGACTAAGGTTGAGCTAACACTGGAACAATCACAATAAGGTGTTACTAATGCCGTCTTGGTAAGCATTGAAAAGGTTGAAGAATGAAAAAGAAATGTATGGATAAAGGGTGAAAAGAAAGAAGCCCTCCACACAACTTAGGTAGAAACTGGGTCAATACATAATCTATCAAAATCATAAAGATGATTGTTGGTATTGAAGAAAGCCGTCATGGACCCAGTGATGCAATGCAAAACCCTTCCTAGCCATTCAAGTTTCTCTCAAAAGATACTTGTCTCATTTGTCACAGAGATACACACGTTATCTATTGACATCTCACTCTGAGATTGTTGATATTAAAAAGGTGGCAGTCAGCTCCAGCCTCCGATTACTAAAATCAAAGTGCACAAATCGAGTCTAGAGCCAAAAGAGATCAAATTATAAATCTCATTAGGACACAATTCATGTATAACACTTGTTGTTCATCAATATAAAACAAATGGTATCAAAGAGTCCTACGCATTATCCTTGTGATCTTGCCAAAACATCAGAGTGATACTCTTATTCACAGTGATGATGGAAATCCTTCCAGAGTTAACATCAAATAGCTCTGCAGTAGATGACTTGTAAGATTCTATATGAATCGAGCTTGTGCTAACTGGATATCGATTTGGTCCAGTAAATGAATTGAAAACTTAATCAGAAAGATAGTAACTATCTGATTCACTCTTACCGTGTTGTCTGCTTTGAGACGCTCCGGTAACGAGAACGGCTAGTACAGCTGCGAAACCCTGTCAAGGAGATTTCTTTTGAATTCTACCTGATCACAGGCAATATTTATACTGATTTAATGGGGAACCATAGTTATTGCAACTGTATTCGACGAAGTGACAAAGACACGTTCATCCATATATGTTGTTTATCACTAACCTAAACTTGCAGGTTTTCTCGACGATAGCAGCATCTAATCCATGACAAGTCAGATTCATTACCACATGCTCATATTAAATCTTTAAAAGTCACACATTCAGCATTAAGACTATTGTTGCTAAACAAGAATGTAATTAGTTAGAAAGCTCAAGTTCATGTCAAATTCAGCAACTCTGATAATCACGAACTTATTCATCATCTAAGATACTCAAAGTCAAACAAAAACGTGTTCTCCAGGGAGATTGTTAGCCTTAGAAGCATTTTCTGGGATATTGATAGAATTGATGAAGAAAAGGAGGTTGCAAGCTTTCGAGAAAAGTATGAGCATGTCGGTCAAAAGCACAAGATGATCAAGAAAGTCAAATCAAAATGATTCAAGTCAAGGAGATAATGCAAGATAAAAATTTCAAGAGCTCAAAGTCAAAAGACGAAGGCTCGAGGTCAAGATCACAAAGCATGAATGAACAAAGCCATTACAATCAAGAAAAGACGAAGACAAGACCGAAAAGACAAAGCACAAGAGTCAAATCAAGACAACTTCAACATTGAGTAAGATAACGTCAAATCAAGTCGACCTCAACATTGAGAGAGATTGTTAGCCTTATTTTTATATAAGTCAAACAAGAATGTTATCGATCGTCTTAGCCATAAATAGTCTTGTATTGTAATAGGCTAGTCAGGTTTAACGGACTTGGACTTTGAGCTAATACTGTCCATGTTTCGGGCTAAAAGCCCAACACAAGCCAAACCCGGCCCAATAGAAAAGCCCATGAGCCAAGAGTGGCCTTGGACTATAATACCACCCTCCTAGCATGTTAGAAGGGTGTTGGTTACCATTTGTTTCACATAGTAATCATCCAACTCTTTTCCTTCTTTCTACTTTCCCTCTCTCTAGTTTTCTTATTATTTCGTGTGTGTATCACAGAGATACATACGTTATCTATTGACATCTCACTCTGAGATTGTTGATATTAAAAAGGTGGCAGTCAGCTCCAGCTTCCGATTACTAAAATTAAAGTGTACAAATCGAGTCTAGAGCCAAAAGAGATCAAATTATAAATCTCATTAGGACACAATTCATGTATAACACTTGTTGTTCATCAATATAAAACAAATGGTATCAAAGAGTCCTACGCATTATCCTTGTGATCTTGCCAAAACATCATAGTGATACATGGATACAAGTTAGGATAAAAAAAATACCCCGTCCATATTTAGACCGTTTCCTTTCTTTAGCCATTGACCGACCGGCAAGGACCAAGGGTTCGCAGTGGCGACGACCTGCCGACCGGCCGGGACGATTGACCACTGCGCCCAGCCTTAGTATCCTGTTAAAGCTTGTCTTGAATTGATGATGTTTTCTTTTGTAAATAGCATCAATATATATGCTTCATACTAGTGCAAATTGATGTGCTTAAAATTAATATGTTACTTAGCGTATTTTAGGCAACAATGATTTGTAGTTACTAGAGGGTCGGTTGTGATCCCTTTTGCTGGTGGGAATGAACTTTAAGAAACTGAGAAGTGCATCTGAATCATATGGCAAGTGGTCACCTGAAACTCGGTATCAGTCAATGTGTCCCCTTATATACGCACTTTTTATAGATCACTCGTTCCAAAAGTATCAAAAGTTACTAAATAGGTAAAATTCAGGCTGTTTCTTTTTAGAATAATGGAACGGTGGACACTTGATACGAATATTTTGCAATAATAAATATATTTAATAGATGATAAACACATCGTAGGTGGTACCAGTGAGTTGTAGGTGAAAAAAGTGTTTAGATATGGGTTTTGTAAATGATTATGTGATAATCAGGGCCGTCTCTTGATATTTAGGGGCCATGTGTCATAATTACAAGTTTAAAATGTACGTCTAACGCTTTGAACACGTGAGTAATTAGAATTCATTCATTGTGTAACCATGTGCACGAATTAGTTTGTTAGTCGAATATAAGCTTTTTAAAATAATTAAAGGAAAACATCTAAAATTGTGGCATTAACCCCCCCACCCATTAGGGTTTTTATCTAACATTTATTCAAAAGACAAAGTGCCTTGATATGGTGCTAGTCATGTTAATGGTGACGGACTACAGAGGCTGTCGTGTCTATACAGCTCGCTGAATAGGCCAACAGTTCATGCTTATTAATCATTATCAGGCTCACCAAATGAGAACTTGCTTAGAAGACCAATCAGGCCAATCAGATGACTACACTAGTACTCCGTATGTATGATAGTATCAGCTCCACAGCGCATATACATCGCTACTTGTTATTATTAATATTGTCTAAACGCACTCTTAAGAGAGCGCACATTGTTGTAGAAAAATTAAATACCCTCTTAAATATATATTTGTACCATTTGCTCTAATACGCTGTTTTATGAACAATATGCATAATATTAATCGATAGCTGTTTGGAAATGGAGTTAGACCTTTTGTATTAAATATATTTATATTATATATATATATATATATATATATATATATATATATATATATATATATATTATATAGTCTATATATATTGTGTTTTTATATATTATACATTAATTATAAGTATTATATTTATTTGGCATATTGAAAGCTACGTCGTTTGACCGTAGTTGCTACAGTACCGGCCATTGGGCTGCCCACTTTGCCCCCCCCCCCCCCGCCCCCCGCTTGACCCTATTATTTGACGTTTTTTTCTTTTTTTGCACTTGTTGTAAGCTAAGCTATAATGAAACTACAGTACCGGCCCATTGGGCTCCCACTTTGGGCCGACCCATTTGAATTTTTTTCTTTAACTAGGCAACTTAAAAAAAAATTCCGCTCGGCACAAAATAGGAAAAAAAATTACAAAAGTACTTATTTATTCATATCAAAAAATATCCACGACATGAGACCAAAAACACTTGGAGACCAACACATGAAGCCCTATAAAAAAAGTAGAAACTATTACACAAAATAAAAAAAATTTGCTCAGCACAAAATAAGAAAACAATAATTACAAAAGTATTGATATGATTGCAGGTTATCAGGGACAGTATGAGTATCGTTCTTATCTGTATCATGTAACATGCACTAACATACACATTTGAGCGCCATATAGAGAAGAACTCAGTTTATGAACTATAACAGTAGAGGAAACAGAAGTGAGCTAAGATGCATATACATTTAATAGCTTTATGCTAGAGATTTGAACTTACAACTATCTTACTAACTTGTGAAGTTTCACAGAATCTAAACGCTATAAGTACCCTTTAATGCCAAATCTATATAAAACCTATGAATGAAATCTCTAAAAACCAATCCTAAGGAGCTAAAATGCCTTGCAGCACTAAATTAAGTTAGGGCTACCTTTTGTACTCAGAACACCCCCTTCAAAAAGGCTTTAAACCCCATTTTTAGCTTATGAATTTAGATTTAATGCACAAACCATAGTTTAGTACCAGATAATAATATAGTATTAACAAACTACTTAAACAGATTTAAGCTACGTATTAAGCAGGCCCATCTTTTAGAATCTATAAGGCTAACCAGTCGTTATCTATGCTAATATTTTTGGTTTTTTTACAATTTTATGACAGAATATAAGAAACTAAGATTTTAAACTAATGATTAAGCACAATGAGCATTTAACAACTACAATAAGCATAAGTAAGCTATACTAACAGAAATAAGCAAGCAAATAAGCAGAATAAGCAATTATGCAGAATTAAGCTAGAATATGAATTGAAAATAAGGTGAAATTGAAAATATAAAGAGAAATGTACCTCACACCTCAGCTAAACAGAGGTGAGTGCTCTTAATAGAGCTTATACAAAAACCTTAAGTTATAGCTTAATTCCAAATACCTAGTCTAATCCTAATGCTTGACCCTCAAGCACTAATACCTACTTGAAAACTCTTAGCAGCCATCCAATTCCTTTGAGTTTTCAAGTATTTGGGCTTTTAGTAGCTTAAGAATAGCTTTGAGAGCTTATGGAACAGTAAACAAGCTTATTCAACCATAATTTTGCATAATAGTGAACATTTGAAAAGACAAGTGATTAATAAGTAAACTCAGACTTTTATTAATAGTAAAAACTGATTACAAGATGAAAATGAAAAGTTACATATTACTAAAAACAATAAGCTAAGAAAATTACATAAGCTAAAATTTAAAGCTACACTAAAACTACTAAAAGCTACTAACTAAAAAAGAACATCCTCTGTGAGTGAAGAGGCCTTGTATTTATAGGAGAGAGTAGATGCTTCTAGGTCTTCACACGCTCCCTTTGGTAGCTTTGATCTCAGCACTTTAATTCCCTCTAATCATTGGATACTCAATCATAGCCCTTGGATTGATTTTTGTCACACGGATTGCCACGCTGTCATTCTACTAATTGGGAGCTTTTTTGCTTTTATTACACTAGTTTTAGTGTAATTTTCCCATCATTGATGTGTTTGTTAGAATCCACGTGTCATTCCTTTTGTCCCAATTGACCAATCAAAGCCTAGATGTGACGTTTTTGATGCTGAGCTGTAACATAGAACTAAAGATCTTTGTTCCACGTCATTTGAGGAGAAAGAGTGGTATTAATTTCCCTTTATCGAGCTGGGTAAACTTGGGACGAAGGATGAATAGTGTTTTCACATTCGCGCCCTTTTTAACTGTATACGTTTTGAGCTTTTGACTGAGTTTAAAATTTGTTGACTTGGGCTAGGGGATTGGGCTTGGTTATATTAAGGACTTGGGCCGGTTAAAGGTAAAAGGTTAAATGGATTTGGTTATATGGCTAACGACCGTTAGTCTTTTTTTAATTAAAAAGGACTAACGGTGTTAAATGTTTAAGGACCATTTGTGAAATTTATTTAACATTGAGGGGCTGTTTTTGGAGATTTAAGGGTTTTGTCTTTTAGTGGGTTGACCAAGGGTTGACCAAGGTTGACTTTGTTGACCTTTGCTAGAAACTCCCGGCTCTTGTGCACTCTATCCGTTCCCGTGTTCGTGTTTGTCCGGTTTTGACCGTTTTCTTGTGATTTTTGCAATATCCGTACCTACACATCACAAATGACAAAACAAGCAATATACAAGCATAATTTGCACAATTTGTTCATTTTAGGGCCATTTTTGGTATAAAAAGGATATGTGATTTCTTACATATCAGCCCTTCAAATTGTATAGAGTTATTGCATGGCTCGTCCTTTATATGGTTATAAGTTTGAGGGGTTGGCAGAAACGCCCCTTCAGCTTATTTTATTTTTTTGGGCTTCTTTGACTTGTATAAATAGCTTAATGGGTTGACCCGGCCCATTAAATGGGTGTGGGCGGGCCCATTAAGTATTTCTTCGGTTATGGCTTTGTCTTCGACTTTTGGCTTTTTTGGGGATGACTTTTTGGTTGACTTTGGTTGATTTTGACTTCCTCACTCCTTTCATTCTCGTGCTCAGTTTTGTCCGTTTTGACTTGGTTTTTTGTCCTTTTCTTAGATATCCGTTACCTGCACAATACAAATGACGCTGCCTCATATTCAGATCCTTTTGATTAAGAATGTGTTGTAGACTCTTGTGATCCGTGAACACCGTACACTTGGTTTCGTACAAATAGTATCTCCAGAGTTTCAGAGAAAACACTACCGCTCCAAGTTCCAAATCATGAGTCGTATAGTTCTTCTCATGAATTTTCAGTTGGCGTGATGCATAAGCAATCACCTTCTCTCTTTGCATCAACACAACGCCCAAACCTTTGATCGAAGCATCGCAGTATATGATAAAATCTTCGCTTCCTTCCGGTAAAGCCAGAATTGGTGCACTACACAACTTCTGCTTCAACAGTTGGAACGCTGTTTCTTATTTATCACCCCACTCAAACTTGACCTTCTTCTGGGTGAGCTTGGTCATTGGTTTGGCAATCTTCGAAAATCCTTCGATGAATCTTTGATAATACCCAACAAGACCTAAAAATTGACGAATCTCGTTGGTGGTTAGAGTGCCACATCTTTAATGGATTCGATCTTGGCAGGGTCCTGTGATACCATGGCTCGTCAATCACGTGACCGAGGATCTGACTTTAGGAATCACAAATTCACACTTGGAAAATCTTGCGCATACAACTCCTCTTTCTAGCAACTCTAATGTTATAACTTAAGAGTGCTCTTCTGTGCTCTTGTTTGTTCTTTCGAATTATTAAGAATATCGTCAATAAAGCACAATTACAAATTTATCCAACAATATAGTTTGCCACCCGATTCATAAGGTTCATGATATGGCAGGTGCGTTTTCTCAACCATATGGATTAACTTGAAATTCTATAAATGGCCATAATGGGTTCTATAAGCGGTCTTCGGAATGTCTTCTTCTCGAATCCTCAGTTGGTGATAACTACTGACCTTAAGGTCGATCTCGTGTAGACGCTCACCCTTGAAAACTGTTCAAATAAATCATCCATTATTGGAAGTGGATAATGGTTCTTCACGTTAGCTTATTCATATTCCGATAATCATTGGGCACCACATCCAGAATGATCACATCCTTCTTCTTGACATATAGAAAAGGGCTCCCCAGGGTGAGGAAATAGGTCTTAAAAGCCTTTGTTGGACAGTCTTTTAGTTGTTCCGACAAACTCTTTCATTCAAATGGCAGTCAATTGATAAGGTGCCCATGCTACAGGTACAGCACCAGGTACCAATCAATTTGAAATTCCACTTGTCGAGTCAGAGGAAGACCCGGCAAGTCCTTAGGGAATACTTCAGGAAAATCTCAAACTATCGGTACGTCCTCAAGTAGCTTATTCTCCGACTTGTCTTAAACCTACTTTGTTGTAAATTGCCAACCATGACGGGACATCATTTTAGCATGTATCTTGTGTTTTGGGAGTACGAGATAACTGTGCAGACGGAGCCTAGTATCCCGGTTGCTTCAGTTAACCTGAACAATTAATGTTTCATTTCCCCAAGGGAATACGAACGATCTTCTCGCACACACATTGATTGCTTGGGTACCTTTACCAACCATACACATTACCAATTATAGCCTCGAAAAACTACAAGTTCTTTAGGGGCATTAAGTCTATTTGAATGGGTGGTTCAGGGATATTTAATGTAAACCCCTATGGATAGTGTTAACCAATTATTCTCCCGGTCGGCTAGTTTCAACGTAATAATAGTGATCCTAAGGCAGTTGGAGTAATAGGCAATTTGGGCGAGCTAAATGCAGTGGATAAAAACTTATATCGGCTCCTGATCGATAAGATAGAAGCATAGCGGTCTTTTAGAAGGAACATACCCGTCACGACGTTGGAGTCTGGGTTTGTTCCTGCATACCATACCGTATAGACCTTGGCTGGAGCATTGCCACCTCCAACTTGGTTACCACGGTTGTTGTTGTTCTTCAGCTTGGGACATTCCCTCTTAAAGTCTCCTTGGGCTACACACTCAAAATAAGTAGGCTTCTGACCCGACCCAGTACCCTTCTGATGGTTAGCATTGTTAGCATTTGCCATACTTCTACAGTCACCGAGAAAAAATGGCATCTTTTGTTGCATTTTGTGGCATTTAGGTGCAATGACCCATCATGGTATTAATTGCATTTTTGAGCATAGGTGTTTTGGATACCCATTTGGTTTACTTTCTACTGTTTCCCTGCAGCATAAGCCCTGCCGGTGTTCTGCCTCTTGTTTTGGTGTTGTTGTTAGTTCTGAGTGTTCCTCGAGGTGTCCTCAAACTTCCTTTTACTCTCTGTCTGACGGTCAGCAAAAGTGCGGATTCTCTTATCCATCACTTCGATTGCCATTTCAGTTGCCTCTTGCATTATCTTAGGCTTGGATGCTACTACACTTCCGTGGATCATGTCGGGTAAGCCACCGACATATTTCTCAATCTTGTCAGATAAAAAGACATTTTCTCTCTAAGTCAAATTAGCCAACCCATCATCCATTACTTGTGTTATGATCTCTTGTATACTACAGACCAGACTGGATCAAACTCTGGAAAATTACATGTGTCTCTTGCTGGACCAAACCCTGAGCACATGGATGATGAATTCCTAGCGCCAGCCTACCCAAAGGTTCATGAAAACCCGAAGCTCATAACAGACGAACGTGTCATCGAAGAAAATCCAGAAAGTCATTCTGGTTCTATGTCTTCCATCGAAGAAAAGACCAGACTGGATCAAACTTTGGAAAATTACATGTGTCTCTTGCTGGACCAAACCCTGAGCACATGGATGATGAATTAACTAAAGCTGAAGAAGAAGCTGTTGCAAGAGAAGTTCATGCTACTCATGCAAGAATTGTGTCTGGACCAGACCTTGAGCCCATGCAAGAAGACCAGACTGGATCAAACTCTGGAAAATTACATGTGTCTCTTGCTGGACCAAACCCTGAGCACATGGCTGATGAATTCCTCGCGACAGCCTACCCAAAGGTTCATGAAAACCTGAAGCTCATAACAGATGAACGTGTCATCGAAGAAAATCCAGAAAGTCATTATGGTTCTATGTCTTCCATGAAAAATCTCGATGACACTTATAACTTTGGGGGTCAATTTATTTATGACAAACCAACCGAAGATGATAAGGAGAAATCTAAAGTTATAGAGGAGTCTGATTCCACCTACCTGATCCAAGTCATCAGACAGTAACGTCAACTCCGTAATTTAAAGTTTTATCATATTATTGATGTTTATAAAGTATAAGTTTCTGTGATGAATAGTACTTTTTATAAAAATTGTTTTATAAAAGTATTAACTATCGTAAACTTGTAAATAGCGTATCTTCTTCGTTATTAATCGGTTTTTCGAGTTCTTTATGACCCCTCGATCCTTGTGACATGTAGTATTTTATAAAATCATAAAACATATATGTAAATTTTGAATTACAAACAGCCCCTTAAGATATTTTTCTCAGAATGTGTTTAAAACTTGTTTTTAGGACTTTTTAGCTTTACCACTTTGTTACAAACCCATTAAAGAAACCCTAAATGGTGATTTAGCTAAATAAAACATATGAACACATAAAATCATAAGTATGAATACATAAAGAGTCTTAGTTACCCTTGATGATATGTAGTATGATGACCAAACAAATCCAAACCCTTGGTTAGATCAAAAACACAAGCTTGCACCAATGGAAACCCTAGATTAGGTTTGAAACCATAATCTTCCAATCTTTGCTCCAAAACTTGCAAATGGTTAACCAATGCTTGTAAACACCTTAGAATAGATGTAAGAACACTTGTATTTGATCTAGAAAATCAAAGTATGGATGTGTTATGGAGATGGTTTTGAGCCGTGATATATGATGAGAGAAATGAGAGAGATTTTTGTGTTTTACACCTTAGGAATGTGTTTTGTATGTTTTTCTTACTAGTTAAGCCTTTATATAGGGCTTAACTAAGGTTAAGAAACTCTAGTTAAGTTAACTAGGGTTAAGTTAAAGGAAAATATCTAAAAGATATTTTAGATAAATATCTAATAAATATCTTATAAATATCTAATAAATATCTTATTAATTAAACGCGAGCTATGACCAAGGTCAAGAAATAAATATGACGTGGTTCATAAAATGATATTTTATGATCATAAAAATAATAACGAGACACGTCGAAGCTCGAAACGATTAACGAACGCGCGGTCAAATGTCGACTCGCGGAACGACAAAAAAATAAAAGTAACCCAATCTTTTCCAAAATTTTCATAATAAATACGAAAATATTTATTATCGACAAATAAAATGTTAAATGTCGACACTCACTCACGGAAACTCGTAAAATAGATGAAGTCGAAAATGACCTGAAAATACGGAATGTTACATATACAAGGTTTGTGTGTCGTTTTTATGAAGAAAAGATGTTCGTATTAGTTTTTGGTGGTTTGAGCGAATTCGGTGAAATTATTTTGAAATGCATCCCCTTGATAATCATCATCATAATCAACTACTGAAGAAGGATGAGTGACATAGTAAGGTGATGGACTTCTGGAAGAGGAACCCGTATGTGCTACCAACGCAAGAGGATCACGAGGCTTTTCCAATTTCTTTGCTCTAGATGCGTTGACCAGTTTCTCATATTAGGAAACATAATCAAACAAATCATCATATGAGTAATCTGATAACCTTTTTGCAAGATGAACTTGAGTGACATACTTCAGCCATTCAGGTTGTAAACAATTTAGGAACTTTGTGTTAACAGTGACTTTTGGAAATTTGATGCCATTTCATTCCAGATCATTCATTAGCTGAGCAAAATAATTGTAAACTGGCACAAGTGCTTCTCCTGGTTCAGTAATGAATTGATCAAACTCATTATTGAAGTGTTTTTTCCCTGTCAACTTTGTTTTCACATTGTGACCAGTTCACTCATCAAGCGTTCAACTCTTGCCACATTGCTTGTGCAGTTTGTACAAGCATCCACATAATGATATATTTCGTTTTGGGATAGAATTAAATCAAATTCATTGCTTCAATCTCAGCTTCATAGTGTTTTAAGTCATCTCTTGTTAAATCATCTTCTGTTTGCAGCCTAGGTGTTTGAGAATTTTCAGGAGTGAAGTTTTTAAACACATATGGACCTTCATCAATCGCCTTGTTAAGCCACTTTCTGTTTTCTCTCTTTTGATTGAGGTACCTTCTGAAATGACTTGCCCATGGTATATAACTCTCTTTCAAGCATTGTTGACCATTAGCTTTGACCGTTGACTAAGTTTGACATTTCTTATATCTCGGCTTATTAGTTCTTTAGATATGAAATTGATTATGTATCTATGAGAATGAATACATGTTCTATCTTTATATGTGAATTATGTTCTCAATTAAAAAGTTATATTATTGAATATCTCTCATAAATTTTCAACATAGTGCACAAGGGTATTTTTATAATACTCATGTGTCGATCTTCGGATTAATCCTACTAGTGAAGTGGACTACTATACTGGTACGTGTACCATGTGTGGTTTTCTTGAGTGTTGAAACTAAAAGGATTCTTAACTATTACTACTGTTGGTTCAAGTTACAACTGCTAGTTGAAGTTACTGCTGCTGCTTAAGATTGAAGAAAAAGTTCTAAGTCATTACTACTGCTAGTGTAATGTTAGTACTGCCAGTATAAAATATTACTACTACTAGAAGAGTTTCTGCTATTACACTTAGTTAGTACTGTTAGTTTTTTTTAGTACTACTAAAGAGATATGCATGAGATATTTTAGGAAAAGATATGTATGAGTAGAAAACGCGTTGTAAGCCAATTAGGGTTCCTTGGTGTATAAAAGGAGACCCTAGGCATGTAGTTCATATATCTCATTCTTCATATTTAATCATATATAGCTTCAAGGTTTTGTATAACCCTAACAACTAATCAAGAGTGTTCGCATTAATATATAATTGAGGCTTAAAATTGTAATTATACAATCTTGTTGGCAGCTGTTTATTGCTTATTCTCTCTAGTATCATAGACGAGATCCGCATAGTCCTTTTTTTTTTATTTTTGATATATTCAATCAAAGTTTCTACCATAGTTTTCTTGGATTTATTCAACACAACTAAGCTTTTTACAAGCTAAGCAAGATCTATTTAAGTGGGATCAACAAGTGGTATCAGATCCAGGTTGAGAAACTTTGAATAAGAAGAACCATTCTACAAACAAGATCTACTTGTTTCAAGAAAAGATAGAGTCAGTATCAGTACAAGTGGTTGCGCTAGTAAAACTTTCTGCTCATCTAAAATTAATTTGAGCTTAGAGATGAGATTAAACAGTACTTCTTAATGACTGATTATGCTCTTTGGGAAGTAATCTTAAATGGTAACTCACCTTTGTCAACAAGAACTGTTGATGGTGTTAAGACAGTAGTACCTCCTACTACTGTAGAACAGAATCTAGCAAGGAAGAATGAGTTAAAGCAAGAGGCACTCTGTTGATGGCTCTCCCTAATGAACATCAACTAAAATTCAACACCTATAAAGATGCCAAGACTTTGATGGAAGCTATAGAGAAGAGGTTTGGAGGTAATAAGGAGTCAAAGAAAGTACAAAAAACACTTCTTAAACAGCAATATGAGAATTTCAATAGAAATAGCTCAGAAGGACTTGACAAGATCTATGATAGGCTCTAAAAGCTTATTAGTCAGCTAGAGATTCATGAAGAAACTATTTCTCAAGAAGATGTAAATATGAAGTTATTAAGAAGTCAGTCATCTAAGTGGAAGACTCATACCCTGTGTGACATCCGGTAATTTTCGGAACTGTAGATAACTATTTTACCCTTTGACTTTTCGGGTCTGGCTTGACTTACAAAAACAACCATCTAAATCACGTTTTCACGACTCGGACTCTAGAGCAATTCGATGTGAAACGACATTCCTGACAACTTTTCAGTTTTGCCCGAGACCTGGAAACGAGCCGAAAAGGGCTAAAACAGCACCGCAAACATTTTTCGAACAATACACAACGCGGACACACAAAAACAATTAAATTTGTTTTTAATTATCAGTATTTATTTAATAAAAATATTAAATAAATTAGTCATCATTTTAATTAAAAGCGGAGCGGATAGACGCTAATACTAGAGTTGAAATCCAGATTTTATTTCGAACAAGAAGAAACCAGTATTCACAAATGAAAGCAGATATTTTATTAAATATTATATAAATATTTATAAAACATTATCAAGTAAATACTCATTTATCAGACAAATGATTCGAAAACAATGGCGACAAGTTTCAGAAGTATGATCAATCCTTTAAGTCGCTCAATGATCCCAAACCGCTTTTAATCAAAAAGTATATGAAAAAGTTACATAATAAACCTCACTATTATTATACTTGCCACTGAAGTCATTTATAAAATTTTATATATAAATAAAAATTTATACATTTTATTCATTCCATCTCTATCAACACACACACACCCATTTATAACTCTCTCCCCTCTCCCCACCTTCCCCCACCGCCGGCCACCGCCACCATACTCGACTTTCTCTTTCGCTTCTACCGGCACCCACCCGCCGGAAAACTTTCCGCAGAGTTTTCCCCGACCAACACCAAAAAAGGCTCGCTCGTACAACGATCTATCATATCCACCAACCTCACTCTCGTCACGGCGTACGTCATACCACCACCACTCGCCCGCCGCGCAAGCAACCACCTAGCCACTCCATCATCACCATAACACCACCATCATCATCTTATCATCATCAACACCCCGTCACCCCGCCCCCATCTCCACCGAAACCACCACCACAGCCGCCACCTCCCAAGGGTGCGCGTGGTTTTATAACCACCAGCAACGGGTGCGTTTGGTTTGTATCGGTAGCACCACAAGGGTGCGTTTGGTTCGTCGTAGCAGCCAAGGGGAGGGGGTGTGTCTTGAGTGGGGTCGGTGCGCAGCAGAGGGGGTGGGCAGCCAACCACGCAGGGGTGCGTGTGGTTGGCGGCCACCACCCAAAAAGGGGTCCGGTTGGTTAGTATCGCCACCAAAGAGGGTGCGTGGGGTTGTGTTGTGCATAGGGGGGTGTTCGTGTAGGGTTATAACAAAAAGGGGTGTTTGTTTCGACGGTGGCAGCCACCGCCCTAAGGGCTGTTTGTTGGCTGTGGGTTTCACCACAGCGGGGTCCATTTGGTTTGTAGCAAATTAGGGTCCGTTTGGTATTATGGCAGCCAAACGGGGGTGTTTGGTTTTATAAGCACTAAAGAGGGTGCGTTGGTTGTGGGTTTATAACACCCGACGAGGGTGCGTTTGGGTCGGGATAGGCTGTGGGACAGCCGGGACAGCCGGGTTTGTGGGTTCGGGTAGACCCGAAAAAGGGTGTGTCGGGTTGTTTGGTCGTCGGGGTTGGTTTTGGTCACTGCCACCACTAAGGGCGCGCTGGTTGGTTGGACAGCCGAGGGAGGGTGTGTTTCGTGTCGGTTGTTTGAGGTTCACAGTCGTGTGCGTTGGATTTTTCAAGATGATCAACCAAATCGGGTCCTTTGGTAATAGTGGCAGCCAAACGGGGGTGTATTTGTTTTGGTTTGGCACGAGAGAGGTGCGTTGGTTTAGGTATTAAAACAAGTTAAGGCGTTTTTGGGTTAAGAAAGAGACCGTAGGACGAGTTTGTGTTTAGGCGAAACAATGAGAAACAACGTGGGTTCGTTTGTTATACATATCAAAACAACAAACGAAAAGTAACGAAAGGTTTTTATAAACATTAAAACCGGACAAATATTTATTGGTGGTTTATAATCGGTTAATATAAATATAATATTTATTAATTGATTTAAATCTAGATATAACGATATATATATATAATATAAATATATATATATATATAAATAAATATAATATATATATATATAATATATGTTATATCTAGGAAACGCGGACTATTTATGAGATATGGAACTGCCAATAATCACGAAGATATAATAAATATATATATTGATTTAAAGATAAAGAACGAGTTTACGAAATGGAAAACGGAATAAATACGGGAATTTCATGCGAGTGTACATAACCTTTATATTAAGTAAACGTTTTACTAAAAGGTTTATATTATTTATAAACCGATAAAAAAGGGCTAAAGTTATATTTAAAATATAGTGTTTTATATATATATATATATATATATATATATATTTAAAACACGAGGATATTGCAACACGGTTTGATTGAAAATGGAAAAACATTGAGTTTTGATAAATATGGGAAACGTAGTATAATCGAAAAGGTCATTTCTAAAAATTACTAAACTTAGCAATTTTCATTAAAATTCCTATTATTTTAGAAATCTGATAAAGGAACGAAGTTATATAATCATAACTTTAATAAAAGCTTTAAAAACATAGTTTACATAATTCGTAACTTAAAAACGTGCTTTTATTATTATGCAAGGACATTTTAATATTTTAACTGGTGATTTTCGAAAACGTGTCGAATTATATTATTACAATTATTTTCTCACGTTCCTTATATAATACATGCAAAGTATTATATACTTCACATTAATCTTTGGATTGTTTATCTTGGTTATATAATTCACGGTATAAGTTATATAATTGTTTATTTTTCATGTGTAATATATACGGAATATATTACATACTTTGCGTTACTTTTCGATTTATTTTATTTAACCAACCACCAAACTATTACAACTTTAAATCTAAATCTTTTATCAACGTGTCGCGTTGATGCAACCATTCATCGGGAAACCCAAATACATTATCCTAGGCTAGTGGATCTTAGCCGTTAAGATTAGTTGCAACTTCTTGATCGAGCCGCTCGTCTTCCGTTCGTGTTGTGCATATTAGATGCCTATCTGCCAACCGTTCTACAACATCAATGTGAGTTTATAGCCCCCCTGTTTTTACTGGTTTTACATATATTTTTGGGGTGAGAACATGCTTGTTTACAAATGCATTTACATGGTTGATTACAAATTGGTTTACATATTTATTTATATATCTCGCGATGAGATACAATACTTGGTTTAATTTTTGAACGTAAACACATACTATACTTTTATGATTATGGATTAGCTTAGGTTGCATGAACTGTAAATCACTTGGAGGGTGAGCGCGAATGTTATGAAATAGATCTATTCGGGATTGACAATCCCCGTTCGGGTGATTAGCTATCACTGGGCAAACGAACGTTATAACATGTCGGAACACGATTGGTTGAGTCTTCAGGGCCAACAATTACATACACATGAATACTTTCAGAAATGCCCGGGTGTTCTTGGAGGGGACACCTATGATGGGTACATATTATTTTCGTAAATGCCCGGGTGTTCTTGGAGGGAACACCTACGATGGGTACACTCTTACTGTGCCTTGAATAAAGTGGCATACATACAAGTCTACGTCGCAGTTTCATGAACTTAGAGTAATTGTAATCATTGTTTTATACACACATGAATATTTACTGTGCCTTAAATAGAGTGGCAATACATACTTGAAACATTTCGTGATATTTTCAATTATCATGCATACTTTGAACGATTGCGGTTCAACGTTCATACGTACATTTTTGTGACTATTTGGGGATTGAAATGGTCATGCATACTTTACAACTAATTGATTTCTAAAAATCATACATACATTTTGGAAGGACATTTAAGGATTTAAATGGTCATACATACTTTACAGAACTTTGGTTCAACATTTGTATTTACAAAAACCTATGAACTCACCAACTTTAATGTTGACACTTTTAAGCATGTTTTTCTCAGGTGAATTAGATGCTTGGCCTACTTGATGTGCACTGGAGTCTAAAATTGACAAGATTTCATTTATGGATTTCTACTTATATTCAGATGATCAAATCTCGTTGGGTTGTTTTCAAGCTTTTCATTGTGATGCAAATTATGGACAAAATGTTTATACCAATTTAGAAGGAAATCAACTGAGTTACTTTTCAAACAGAAACATTTAGAGGTCGTTCTTTGTATATTGCGCTGTGTATTAATTTTTTTTTTGTAAGTAACGACCGGACACTTTTCCGCTGTTTTGCGACATATTTTTGGGGTGTTACATCTGGGCCTCTTGCCTTAGATTTTTCAGTATCCACTCAATTAATGAAAAGGTCACTGTTCTTCAAGAACAAAAATAAGCTTTTTAGGCAGAAAATTGAAAAATTAAGCAGCATTTTACAAAGAATGATATGTTTCTATTAAGATTAAGCGTGCCTAAGACTCCATAGAACAGACAACTGCTTGACAAATGAAATGAGATTCTGAAAGCCCAAATACATAATAAAATAAAAGTGTAATAAGGATCAGCGTAAAATCTACTGTTCTTGCCAAGGTAAGTATGCTTTAGAGGTGAACCAATTCTCCCCTTGCAATAGGAACATACTTGGCAATGTTCATCTAGATTATCTCAGGCATTTAAGGAGGAGTGTAGAAACCCTTCGCCGAATTAGTAGAGGAAAGCATAGGTTGAAAGACCCTAGATAGATTCATTTGGGGGGGTTTTCTTTGCTTCGCGTTATACACTAAACAACTCTCAGGGACTCTTAGAATTATGCGATTGGCCACTTGTTCCGGAAAGAATTTTATAACCAACGACGATAAAAGCATGCTTCGACCCCTTTAATTAGGAAAAAGAAAGTTACTTTTAAAGAACACAAATATGATAGTCTAATTAAGTAACATAATACAAACATGTTATATTAGAAACTGAACACATATAAGTCTAATGTCTTGTGCCTCCCTCTAACAGCCGCACGTAACTGTCCCTTGCATACCAATGCTAGCGGATCCAAACACCTTGGCGAACTCATAACAAGAAAAATTGGATCTCGCCAGTAAAGGTGGTCAACAGAAGAAAGTAGAAGAACACCCTGGAAAATAAGTCTAACTTAAGAACCATGAATCGTCCGTCTGGAAAATAAGTCTAACTTAAGAACCACGAATCGTGTTGATTCTAGTAGTAGCTCTAAGCGTACTGTAATTAATTCGAATTCTGATTCTGTTTGCCAAACATGTAACAAATGTTTAATTTCTGCAAATCATGATGTGTGTGTGGTTGATTATTTGCAATCTGTTAAGGCATCCCCCTCTATTCATAATATTCATAATGTTGTGCGCAAAGTTAAGCAAGTTTGGAAACCTAAGCAAGTTAGGCAAGTATGGAAACCCACAGGCAAAGTGCTTACCAGTGTTGGTCATCAATGGAGACCCACGGGCAGAATATTCACTTTAGGAGAACAGTGCCCTTTAACTAGGCTCACTAAACCCAAAGTAGCACCTGCTAAGCAAAACGAGAATCAGGCCATTACTTGTGCTAACCAACAGGAACCCAACCAAAATTAGGGATCCAACTTTCCAAACTCTCCATCTTCGTCTGTTTTCAAATGCAGGTCGTACAGATCGTCCTTTGGTATTTGGACTCAGGCTGTTCAAAACATATGACGGGGGATCGCTCACGGCTCAGGAATTTCGTGAATAAGTTCATCGGGACAGTTAGATTCGGGAATGACCATTTTGGTGCTATCATGGGTTATGGAGATTACGTGATTGGTGATAGTGTGATTTCCAGGGTATACTATGTGGAAGGACTGGGACACAATCTGTTTTCTGTCGGACAATTTTGTGACTCTGATCTGGAAGTTGCATTCAGGAAGCATTCTTGCTACGTTCGAGATACGGATGGTGTTGAATTAATTAAAGGCTCTCGTGGTTCTAATTTGTACACTATCTCGGTTGAAGACATGATGAAGTCCTCTCCAATTTGCTTGTTGTCCAAAGCCTCCAAGAACAAATCTTGGTTGTGGCATCGGCGTTTAAACCACTTGAACTTCGGTACCATCAATGACCTTGCAAGAAAGGATTTAGTACGAGGCTTACCTAGATTGAAGTTTGAGAAAGATCATCTCTGCTCCGCGTGTCAACTAGGAAAAAGCAAAAAACATACCCACAAACCCAAAACTGAAAACACCAACTTGGAAGTTCTTAATACCCTTCATATGGACTTGTGTGGACCAATGCGAGTGCAAACAATTAACGGGAAGAAATACATCTTAGTCATCGTTGATGATTATTCTCGGTTCACTTGGGTTAAGTTTTTGAGATCGAAAGATGAAACCCCAGAGGTCATCATTAAGTTTCTGACGCAAATACAAGTCGGTCTCAACAAAACTGTCAGATACATCCGTACCGATAATGGCACTGAATTTGTCAATAAAGATCTGACTGACTATTATGAACGTGTCGGCATTTTTCACCAAAAGTCCATTCCAAGGACTCCACAGCAGAACGACGTTGTCGAAAGACGGAACCGTACTCTTGTAGAGGCTGCTAGGACAATGCTGATATTTTCCAAGGCTCCGATGTTTCTATGGGCAGAAGCTGTTGCCACTGCTTGTTACACCCAAAACCGATCTCTCATTCACACTCGTCATAACAAAACCCCATATGAGCTGGTGCATGATAAGAAGCCTGATCTTACTTTTTTTTCGAGTCTTTGATGCTCTTTGTTACCCTATAAATGACATTGAGGATCTTGGAAAATTACAACCAACTGTTGATATTGGAATTTTTGTTGGTTATGCACCAAGCTTGAAGGGTTATAGAATCTACAACAAAAGAAACCGACACATCATGGAAACTATTCACGTTTAATCCGATGAGCTGACTGAGCCAATGGCTCCTGTGCAACTCAGTACAGGACCCGCTCCTACTTTTTTGACGCCTGGACAGATAAGTTCAGGGCTCGTACCAAATTTGGTTCCTGCAGCACCTTGTGTACCCCCTACAAATAAATAACTGGAGATTTTATTCTATCCAATGTTCGATGAATACCTGAAACCTCCTCGTGTTGAAAGACCGGTTTCCCCTGCTCTAGCAGTTCCAGTTCCGGTCAATTCAGCTAGTACACCTTCATCTACCACCATTGATCAAGATGCACCTTCTCCAAGTCATTCACTATCATCTTCGGCATTACAATCTCCAAGTTTACATCAAGGCACTGTAGTTGAATCTACTATCAGGGAAGACAATCTTTTCGCTCTAGTTGACAATGATCCCTTCATAAACGTGTTTGCTCCAGAACCTAGTTCTGAAGCATCATCATCCGGGGATCTTAGTTGACCAGAATCTCCTTATGTCACTCAAACACTTCATCATCTCGGGAAATGGAGCAAAGATCACCCGCTGGATAATATTATTGGCAATCCCTCTCGGCTGGTATCCACCAGAAAACAACTGGCAACCGATGCCTTGTAGTGCTTGTATAACTTTGTACTGTCAAAAGTTGAACCAAATAACTTCAAATCTGCAATAACTGAAGATTGTTGGTTTCAAGCTATGCAAGATAAGATTCATGAATTTGATCAACTTTAAGTATGGGAATTAGTACAAAACCAGATCTGTGTCCCTGATTTTTTGCCTCTAAGTGGGATCTTACAAAGTTAAACTTGATGAGTACGGTGATGTTCTGAAGAACAAGCCTTAGTTGGTGGTCAAGGGATATCGATAAGAGGAGGGTATTGATTTCGAGGAATCATTTGCACCGGTTGCACGTATCGAGGCTATTCGAATCTTCATCGCCAATGCCGCCAGTAAAAACATGACTATCTATCAAATGGATGTCAAGACAGCATTCCTTAATGGCGAGTTGAAGGAAGAAGTCTATGTTAGTCAACTAGAGGGTTTCGTTGATCCAAACTATCTGACACATGTTTATTGTCTGAAGAAGGCTTTGTACGGTTTAAAGCAAGCTCCTCGGGCATGGTATGATACATTGTCACGATTTCTTCTGGACACCAACTTTTTCAAGGGTGCAGTAGATTTGACATTATTTACTCGGAAAATAGGCAAACATATTCTTCTTGTTTAAATATATGCAGATGATATCATATTTGCCTCGACCGACCCTAAAGCGTGTGACATATTTTCCAATGATATGAGTTCTAAATTTCAAATGTCAATGATGGGACAAATGTCTTTTTTCCTAGGTTTACAAGTTTCTCAAAATCCCAGAGGCATTTTTATTAATCAATTTGCTCTTGAAATATTAAAGAAATTTAGGATGGATTCGTGTGACCCTGTAGATACACCCATTGTGGATCGACTCAAACTGGATGAGGACCCCTTAGGGATTCCAGTTGACCAGACTCGCTTTCGTAGTATGGTCGACTCTCTGATGTACCTCACTGCCAGCAGAACTGACCTTGTATTCGATGTATGCATGTGTGCTAGGTATCAGGCTTCGCCTACCAAAAAGCACCTTGAAGCACTTAAACGGATCTTTTGATATCTCAGTGGAACCATTAATTAGGGTCTTTGGTATCCGAAAGACACTTCTATGGCACTAACGGCCTATGCAGATGCGGACCATGCAGGTTGTCAGGACACACGAAAAAGTATGTCAAGAAGTTCTCAATTCCTTGGAGATAAATTAGTCAGGTGGTCATCAAAGAAACAAAAGAGCATTGCGATCTCAACTACAGAGGCTGAATACATTGCCATGTCTGGATGTTGTGCTCAGATACTTTGGATGAGATCACAGCTTACAGACTACGGCTTTGCATTCAATAAGATTCCCCTGTATTGTGACAATCGCAGTGCCATTGCTCTCTGCTGCAATAATGTCCAGCACTCCCAGTCCAAGCACATTGACATACGACACCATTTTATAAGAGAGCAAGTTGAGAAAGGCGTGGTTGAATTGTACTTCGTGACGACGGATTATCAGCTCGCGGACATATTCACCAAAGCATTACCAAGAGAGCGGTTCGAATTTCTACTCCCGCGACTTGGTATGAAGAGTATGTCTCCGAAAACCCTTAAACGTCTTCAGGAAGGAGAATAGGAGTAAAGGATGGTCCTCCTATATCCTATGTAAATATGCATATAGCTTAAATCTAAAAAGAAAATACAAAAAAATATAAAACCTACAAAAACCATAAAAATCAGAAAATAGAAAATTCCAAAAATAGTTTTTCACGACATGTCTTCCGTTTATCGATAACATTTACGGACCTAGAAATGTCATTCAATAATGACACGGGTTTTTAAATGAAGCTCGAACGGAAGTTCAAACTTTTCAAAACATGTCGTTATGGCTCGTAGTTCCTTCTGACTGCAACCCGCTTTTCAAATTGAGGAAAGCTTGTCGCCAAAAAGATGGTTGTTCCTGACAACGGGTGATTAAGTTCTCCCAGTCATGGATTACTTTATATACATGCAACTCCGAATTAATGTACGTCTCCGTGCATTATTTCTTGTTATAGAAGAGAAGTCTTCTTTCTTTAACCAAATAATTTTCCGTCTATGATTCTTCAGAAAATTATTTGTGTCTCACTCGGTGGAAAGGTGTTGTTTAAAAATTAATCGGTCTTGAATTTCTAAAAATTTAACACTCAATCAATGACTACAGCTCTTTATATAGAAAACGGGTCATTGATTGAGGGGGAGAGTGTTTTCAAATTTATGACATCTAATAGGCACTTCAATTCATCACATAATTAATTGGTTAATGGTTTGTTTGTATTTGACGGGGTTTCAATATGATGAGGAGTTAAACTTGTGTTAACGTAAAAGTCCAAAATTGTCAATAATGTATGAGTTTAGGGTCCTATGTGCAATTTGCTAAATGTATCCTAGGCTTATATTTCTATAAGGACCATTTGTACCATTTCTGAAACTTGAATAAACCATTTTAATACATCGAAAAGGACTTAGGAAGTTTAGGGACCAATTCTGTCAATTTATGAAACCACTAAAGTATAAAAAGAGGCCAGCGAGTTGTCCTGGTCAAATCTTCCAAATTCAGTCAAACCTATCTCTCTAAATCCTCTCTCGCAACTCGCTGACTTGATCCATTACTTGATTTTCAATTTCTGTGGCTTTTCGTGTTAAGGTACCCATTGATTTTCGTTCTGTATCATATAAATATCTTAGATCTTAAACATGGTAGGATAATTAACACTAAATCGCTCTAAATCAAAGTGTTCGACTAGGTTTATCATTTATTTCATAACTAGTGCTTGGAATAATATGCGGGTTGCTGGGTTTAGTTTAGAACGGATGTAAGATGCCTCGTTACTGATCTGATTGTATCCCCTATTTCATCATTTCTATGGTTTTGATGATTCTCGTGAATATAGTTGACTTTTGTTAGTCAAAAAATCGTTGTTTATGGTTGGTTGTTGTTTCGGATTGGTACTAAGTGTTTGATAATGTTGTCTAAACGTTTATTCATGAGCTTTCTTGAACACCCTTGCTGGTTTATAATTTTAGGTCTTAGCGAATTGCCTGTGTGCTATGTAGCGAGTTAAGATAATACTAAGTAGCGAGTTGAGTGATTTTTTCTTGGCAGCGAGTTAATGTTGATGCTTAGTAGCGAGTAGTAATGCTGGTTAGCGAGTTAAGAATATTATATTATCATGAACAGGCAACTCGCTAACCTGTAGCGAGTTGATGAAGACTTTATTTTTCATTAAAATATTCAACTCGCTATTTCAAATTTTCCAAATTTAATAGCGAGTTAGTATTTTAATAAGAATATTCATAGCGAGTTGTAATTAGCGAGTTATCACTAGCGAGTTGAATGTCATCTCTTATTTAATGGTGTGCAGGCAACTCGCTATCCCTCAGCGAGTTAAAGAAGATTTTATTTTATTATAATATTTAACTCTCTATTTCAAATTTTCCATTTTGGCAGCAAGTTAAATACTTTTAATAAAACAGGTCAGCGAGTTGTCTGCAGCGAGTTGTGTATTTTACTAAATATCTTTGGGTCAACTCATTCCAAGGTTGACTTCCCTCTGAGCAATTGCTCCCAACTAACATCATATATCTGTATGTATGTCCTGCTGTTGGATCTACTTGTGCAGGTACTATGGCTGACATGAACATTCCTGCGAATGATGCTCCTGCTGTACAAGCTCCTTGTCTTGCGTTTTGCTCTACCTAATATGTCTTAACCTCTGCGTTTTGTCTAGTATTGCTTGAAAATTACGATTTGGTCATTGTGATTTGGTCGTTGCGTTTTGTCTTCTCTTCTATGAGTTAACTTCCGTTGATTCAAGAGTTGACCAAATCTATTGATCACCACTTTAATATGATCTCAGTCTTTTCCAGGATTTAGTCCATAACTGATTATCTCCTGAGCATTTGCTCACATCTAACATCTCCGTTCTGTATGTATGCCTTTCTGTGGATGTGATTGTGCAGATACAATGGCTGATGTTAATGTTAATGCTCCTGCTAACAAGCACCTGCTATGGCACCACCCACTCGTACTGATGAACAGATCCTGCCTCGCAGTAGATGGGTGCTTGTAGGAAAAAGCAACTGCTATTTGGATGTTGAAAGGTCGCAGAGCAATCCAATCTACAAGATTTCGGTGGACATTCTGAAGCACACCAACTTCTTCAGAGCTTTCATTGCTTCCTCGACAATTCCATCAATCTATATTTAGCAGTTTTAGGACACTGTTCGATATGACAAAACCACTGGGAGTTACAGCTGTCAACTAGATGAGCAATGGTTTGATCTCACCAAAGACACACTCAGCCTCGCAGTAGATGGGTGCTTGTAGGAAAAAGCAACTGCTATTTGGATGTTGAAAGGTCGCAGAGCAATCCAATCTACAAGATTTCGGTGGACATTCTGAAGCACACCAACTTCTTTAGAGCTTTCATTGCTTCCTCGACAATTCCATCAATCTATATTTAGTAGTTTTAGGACACTGTTCGATATGACAAAACCACTAGGAGTTACAGCTGTCAACTAGATGAGCAATGGTTTGATCTCACCAAAGACACACTCAGAGACGCCCTTCAGATCACACCAGTCGACAACAACAATGCATTTTCTTCCCCCATCAACTCCTGATGTCCTTATCAAATTTGTCAACGATCTGGGTTACCCAAAAGTTGTCAGAACCTTATCTCGTGTATTCATACCTGGATTGAGCCGCTTGACCGTGAATTCCTTGACTCTGTAATCTAGTGCTTCCAGAATACGTGTTAACGTCCCATCACTGAACTTGTATATTTTGTTGAACCGCGTGATCTTTCGTTCATTGTTGTTGACCGGGAACACTACTTCTCGAGGAGACTCAATGATGGTATAATCATGCTTAAACTCGTAGCCTATTACATCCTATCCTGGTCTTGTGAGGTTCAACTGTGTCTGGTAGCTTTCAATGCTTAGTTGAAAGTCTTCGACCTGCTGTCGAATCACCAAGTTTCGGGTCCATAGTTTGACAGTAGTAGATAACATCCATTTGTCTGAACCAGGAAGATGATCGAGATAACCTTGCAGAAGGAGTAGATTCAGGTCTTCAAAGTCACTAGGATATAGGTTCTTGAAATCTTTTTCAGCAATCGTATGTTCTTGGAAATTAGCTCGTCGGAGGACAATTTCGCTCAAGTAGTCATACCCGTATCTTGAGTATGCTTTGATTCTAACAACACTAAGAATCCGCATGTGTGTTCTGACATCTTTTCTACGCAATGAAGAATCATGTCTGTCAATATAAAACTTCTGTCGATTAAACCACCAGTGAGAAATGCCATATTTTGCACTTATGTCATAAGTACACACGTCATCAATCCACATTTGTTCCGGCACTAGCAGTTCAAGCCCTACATCAGGATAACTAGCAGCCTTCATCTTGGAAATTAATAGTGCATGATTGCTTCCTTTGCTGCCATATCTCAAATACTCCAAGTCTTTATTGAAGCAGAATTGTGGTTGAATAGTGACATGACCTAGAGGTACACCGAGAGGCAGTGGTTGGTTGACATCGACTCTGACTTGATCTCCTTCTGGATTTGTCCAGTCAATCTGATCTGTGAGCATTGTGTGACACTCCTCCATCTGGAACTGAAGGTGAATGACGTCTGGGTATAATACTTTAACAACTTCATACGCTTGCCCTTCGAAATCTGCTTGTGTAAGCTTGGTCTTGTTCACTTGTCGGCAGTACCATTTCATGAAAGTCGTCATGTCTCTAGTCTTTACAAGCAATGAGTTCTCAGCAGGGGTTTCAAAAATTGAAACCAACGCAGTAGCCCAATTGTTCTCTACATCTGATACATTGGAAGACGGAATGACCCAAGCAGGTTTCGGAGTCGCTGGTCTTTCCTTTTCTGATAGTGGTTTCCACCAGTCTTTTTGCGAGTCAGCTTTTGGTATATGATCATTCTCGGAGTCTTCATCATCAGACAAAAGTACCTGCTCTTCGGGAATAGAATCATCCTGCATCAGATAGTCAGTTAGAGATAACTCTTGAGCCCTACGGATGTCAGCTGTCTCATATTGAGTGTCAGATGTCATCCAAGCCATAGATTGTGAAGCTGAGGCAGCAGTCTTGGATGAACTTGGAGCTTGACTGCCTTGTTGCTGTGCAGATCTAGATGTACCAATAAATAGAGAAGGAGGAGGCAGGGGAAACTGAGAGGATCCTGATGCTCCAAAATTACTTGGAGCACCAGATGCGCCTGCTGGAGGAGGTGGTGGAGGTGGTTGTGTAGGTGGAGATCCAGGAGGAGTTCTTGGTGACTCACGTGTCTTTCTTTTCTTTTTACATGCTTCTTCCTGATCAGCTAAATGTTGATTTGAATAGCCTAGCTTCACTAACTTCTGCAGAGCTTCATACAAGTCATTGTGAACTTCATGAGTCTTGTATGTGTTGTCTTCAAAAATCCATTGTTGAATAATTTCCTTCATATCAACGGTGGGCAGATCCCTGAAGAAGGCTCGAAGTGGAGCTTGCCGTTTGCTAGTCAACTTGCCATTAGTGGACTATCTGATCACTGCTTTGCTCAACTATGGTGCAGGGAATATTGGATTCTGCTTATTTATACAGCTTGTGGACCCATGTTTATCAACCTTTCCTCCAGTGCCAAGTTGTTTTGTATCAGATCCGCGATATGTTGTTCAAGCTCACCTATGCGATGAACTGGGATCGGATCTGTGGTACTTTGAAGTGGTGGTGGTGGAAGAATTGTTGTTGTTGTTGTGATTGTTGAGGATGTTGCTATTGATGTTGGGAGTGGAGAGTCAGATGTGTAAACTTCGTGTGTCAATATCCGCGAGTGGTTATTATTGGAGGACAGAGGAGGTGTCTTGATGATATGGGGACGAAACAATGACTGAACCTCTTCTTCTGCATTGGTTTTCCTGTTCTTCTTTCTGTGGCACTTTACGAGAAGCTGATCAGTGAAGCTGAGTCTTTATCAACAAGAAACTGGTTTTGAAGAAGAGGACAAGTTCCAATGGAGTAGTAGTTCTTAGAATCACCTGATCTTCAGTTAGCAGTTTGAGGTTTTCAAAAAAATGTGGGTAAGCAGTTGTTGTAAACTCCTTATCCATTAGCTCAGGTTTCTGCTGAGTTGAAGAATCAAAGGTCCCTAAGTCCATATGTTCAAGGTTTGGTCCAGCATGAACTACATGACTCGATTGAATTTGAGACTCGGCAGCAATACCAGGGTTTGGTCCATCCTGGCCTTCATCTTGATCACTAGGGTTTGGTCTTTTCATTTTTTATTTGTCAGCCTAGCCTTCTTCTTGATTTCTAGCATTGATCTTAGACGCTTCCTCATCAGATTCTGTTTCACTGTCAGTCAGATTTAGTTCCGCATCTATAGAAGGCGACTCAACATGTGCAGAGGACTCAGTGGGAATAGGAGGACGTCTCTGAAAGATAAATTATTCTGTAAGACTCTTCTTCTTTAGAGTCTGAAGGGTGAGTAGATCGTGAGTAGCTTGTTCCTTAACGACTTTCTCTTTACCTTTTCCTTGCACCTCTAGAAGCGGTTGGAATTTCTCAAAGTCAGGCTCTCTCAATACCACAGGACGTGCTGGTCCCTGAGTTCGTTCTCCTTGCTCCTTTAGACTTAGCTCCAGGGCCCGTTGAATATCTGCTTCTTCATCATCATGTGTAGGTTCCTCAACTGGAACACCTTCATCACTGGGTTCATCAATCAACCTGAGTGTACTTTTAGCCTTGCGCCTTTTTCCCACTAAACCAGCCTTTGATCTCTTAGTAGGTAAGGGATCATCCGAAGTTTCTTTGACCAGCTTTCTTTTCTTGGGAGCCGGGTCACCAGCAGGTTTTATGACCGTAGCTACTTTAGATTTTAGAAGACTCTGTTGCTCCTCCTTCCTCTGCCTTGCCACGTTCTGCATCCATAATTTGTTGATACTTGGAAACATGCTCTTGATAATCTTTGTAGTAGGGTGCTCCTTTGATTTCATCAGTGAGAAGCGTATTAGGTATCGGCATCCCAAATATTTCCCTAATATCCTTCCACAAACCTAGTGGCGGTGTTTCAGAACCGTTTTCATAATATGAATAGTGAAAGAGACAAACCATTCATTGAATGAATGTTTAGTGGCTTGGTTTTAGGTGATTTGAGGGATGATTAGCTTGGTGAATCTGACGTTTGGGATAAGCAAAAGAGCGGTCTTCTTCTTTTAACGCGAAGCAGTAGTTAGATTCTTTTTGTCAGTAAGAAAGGTTTGTATGGATTGAACAAACTCTTCCTAAATCCTTTCAGCATAGTCATGTTGGAGCGATGAGTGATACCCCAAAGTATCTGTGTTAACAGGATGTCTTGGTCAGGTCATATCCAGTTAGCTTCTTCTGTAATGGACATGTTCATGTTATCATGGACAAGACCGCTCTCCATGGTTGGTAGAGAGCATTAACTGTCACACCCCATAAATTCCCGGTTAGTATTCCGACCCACTCCGGTCATCTACTTTAAATTTTATTGGTACTTAAAAATCTGAAGTTATCGGGGAATTTAAATGCCGTAAAAAAACTGAAAAACGTCATCGGACGCATTCCGGCATCGGTTATAAATTAATTTAGGCACTATATGTGTTATATTAGCTTTCCTGAGTGTTTCGTGATTTTTAATCACTTCCGATATTAATTTTAGGGTTTTATCCTTTAAATTGCGTTTTTCGCGTTTTAGACCAAACGGAACCCCGAAAACTCGAAATCTTTTCGTGTAAACTCAAGTTATCGTTTTTCTTGTGTCATACTACTAAAAATTTTGTTCACCTCTTTTCCCTAGCCAAATGTGGCGCCTAAACCACAACAACAAGTATACTTGAACTCAAAAATAAAAGAAATGGCATCTTATTTTGGGAATCCCACCCATGTCGTGACTTGGATGATAAGTAAAATGGACTTATGAAGGAGTCATTATCTGGCACATATCACTAGTATGGATCCTCATGTGTTTACTTACACATTCTTACAACTTTGACTAAGTAAATTTTGAATTTAGACAAGTATAATGAACCTTGGCTAGAAAAACTTGAACCATATGGTCCCTTTGACCACATTCGAACACACACACTCTTGGTGTGTGTTGGTCACTTATGCACCATCTAACCCTCCAAAACCCTAACTCTCCCACTATAAATAAGAACAATATCTCACACTTAGGTTATAACACATTTCACTAGCCACAAAATTTTCACACATCTCCTTTCCCCCTCTCCCTTGCTCACGGCACAACCCCCACACACAAACACTTCCATAACTTTTGATTTCTAGCAAGATCCAAGTATTCTAAGTTCACTTCTAAGGTTATCTAAGGTAGATCCAAGTGTTGGTTGGTTATTTTTCAAAGATTTCAAGAATTATAAAATTAGGGTTTTCAAGATTTTTAGGGTTTTTGAAGATCTATAATTCTTGGGTATAGATCTAGTGTTTTGCTACATATTCCTCTTGATTTGTAAGTTTTACATGATCCTTACTTGGTTTCATCTATTATTTCTATAGATCTATGTTTGTTCATAAAGATCCATGTGTTTGTGTTAATTTTTACAAAAGAAATAAGTTAATATTTTGTCATCTTTATAAAATGGAAGTAAACATTGTTACCACTTTATGTTCATGTTTTATATTATGTTCTTGGCGAGATTGAGAGTTGATGAGAGTTGCAACAATAGATATTAGGGTGGATTAAGGTTTAGTTTTGTTGGTTGGTTGTTGGTAAATAAATATTAGGGCTAGATTAGGCACTAATATGCGAGTTGGGTTGATTTTTGGTCATATTTCGGCAAAACAAACTTGCTGTCCCGAATTAGTTTTGTGGTTTTGAGCGACTTAAAAATGTTTTCATTAGGCGTAAAAGTAGTTTTCGAAGAGCTCATTTCGAATAGATAATTTTTCATATATCACACTTTAAAATCGGACTTAAAACGGCCAAGTTATGGCCAAATGAAACTCGAAACATTTTTCGGCGAAAATGGAAATATTAATGACCAGATCAGCAGCTAAAACGGGCGATTCGGAGCCCTTCGGGTCCGAATCGGCTTAAGTATAAAACACGAAAGTTGTCCGGATAGGTAATTAGTTAGAACAACTAGAAATGTCATGAAAGGATATTTGAGATGCCGATCTTAATAAAAAGTAGGATTATTAAAATTGGGTTACGAAATGGGGAATTTAGGCGGATTGTAAAACATAAGGATTAGGCTGTTTATGATTTGTTTTTTTTTTATTTTCTTTAATGCGATTTGTAAAATATGGTTAATTTAAGAAATAGGAGAAGCTATTAACATTTGAAACTAAATAATCTCCTAAAGGAAAGGTTTTCTATTAAATTGTAACACTTTTTTGCAAGCGTCGAGGTTTAGCAAAGATGTTATAAATCTATCTAAGTCTTTTATTACTAAATCGCGAACACACTTAGATGCTTTAAATGATGAACATAGATGCTTTACTTGTTTACTTTGCCGAATGCTAAGTCATAACCATATTTACTCTAGGTCGTGCCTAGACCTCCTTATATCATCATCGTTGTTGTGGTTATCGCTTATCCTTGTTAAGGTGAGTTCATAGCCCCATGTTTTTACCGATTTACAAATGCTTTATACTTTGGGGTGAGAAACATTGTTTGCTAAATTTGACTCAAGGTTTCATTGACGCGAAATTTTACATGTTTTTGTGTGTTGCTATGTTTGCTACAAACCTACTACTGCCCGAATGATCATGACTGTTAATTCTCGACGGAAGACGGTTTTGAGGAAGCGCGAGTGTGTAAATAGATCTATATGGGATAGTTTTACCTATCGCTTTGGTTCCATCTTAACTATAAGAACAAACGGATTATTTGTATGGTCGATTGTGCTTTTGGTGGTTTGTTTTTAGCGTTTTTGATCAAACGGAAACCCGGAAACATATCACCTTTGCATGTAAACCCATAATAACATATTACAAGTCTCCTAGTATAAAAATTCAAAATTTCATGTCCTCCCCTACCCTCCAAAATTATGTACAAGCAAACAAAGGGAAAAGAAAACAAATTTTGAAATTCAAATATTACTCACATGCATGTATTAAGAAGAGATAGTGACTCCTTTGTCTTAACCTTTTCATGCACCAACACATCCTTACAAAACTTGGACCACTTGAACACTAGTAAAAATCAACCAATAGCATTTTACCTTGGAGACAAAGTAATGAGCCATGGTTAGCTAAATTGGCTTGGTCTTTCCCCCTTGCCTCTTTGCTCGGCCGAACACACAAACTACACACCCTTTGGTGTGCTTGAGTCACATGTAACCATAAACCCTAGACCTTGTCCTATAAATACCCACTTATAAACATACATATCTCACTTGGTTCATTTCTGTCACACCCCGCCAATGTGAAAAGGTTAGGTGCGACAAGAAATGGAATCATCACAACACATTGGCGTCTATATTGAGAAACTAAAACATGCATAAAATACAAGGTATAGACACGCAGTGTCATGAATATACCCAAACACATTAATAAAATCCAAAAGGCTACCTGACATTGAAATGAAGGCAGTTCATGTCAACGTCATGACATGCAAACATTCATACATCCTAACAGATCAAAACAAATAACATTCATCATCCAAAACAAATAACGAAATCTAGATAACTAAACTTCGCCAGCTGCTAACGGTCCATCTAGCCACTTTTTCTAACTTTAACCTCATCCTACTGAATACCTGAAAATGATGCTTATACGTCAACCAATGGTTGGTGAGAAACATAGGTTTTCAGACACACATATCCAATCAATTTCCAAAACAAATCGCCCAATTACTGTGATTATAAAACAATACATTCGCATGGCAATTATGCTAACTAACATACAAGCTAACATGCAATTCAATCCAATCAATCACTCAGGCACCAAGCAGACGACCTCAATCGCTCTCGGATCATACCAAAGTCCCTGTGGTTTCCCCCTAGCCCTGGCCATGGATACCCGCAAGTAACCCTCCAAACTAGGCCACAATACCTTCCACTAAACAGGCCATAGATACCCGCAAGTAACCCTCCTGACTTACTCCATACATCCATATCACATCACATAACATGTAGCACATAACGCATATCAATCACATAATAGTCCATGCATTTACACTAACACATAATCATAGAAATTTAAAAACTAATTTCAACACTTGCATCATTCCTATCCCAAGTTTAAAACGCAATAAAAAGTGGGACTATGTAACTCACCTGAATGCTTAAAACACAGCTTCCAATTCCTATCACGCAACTATACAAATAAATAAACACAGTTACACGCGACCAAGCTAAAAGCTCTAGTCCATGTAACACACATATGATGTATGTCTAAGGGTTTGATTAACCATCATGGGTCACCCCAACACCATGCCCAACCTTAACCACCTCATTAACACATTACACTAGTTAACTACAATTTATTCAGAAATGCAGAATTTTAGTGTATCTTTACTAACTTAAAACCCTTACTTGCTGACCTTCATAAATTATACCAAAATCACCTAAGTTTATTTATGAGTTTACTAAGTACCTTGTGATTCCTAAATGCTCATTACATGTGCAACTATTCCAAATAAAATCCAATCTCAAAACTGTCCCAATTCAGATCTGATTGCACACTAAAATGTGTGGCCCTAATTACCATACTTAGACACACAATCAGAAGCTATACTTCTAGGGTTTATTTATATACATATTGAACCTAATCACTGTAGATTTTCTATCCCTAATTCCACTTTTAAGTTAGGTTTTTACCCTCCTAAACATGACCTAATTCTGACCCGTATTTACTGTTTTGACAACTTTTCTTGTAACCAATATTTAACCAACTTCCAGAACTCAAAATCATTCGAAGCCAGACTTTTTGAAAAATAGACTCTTTGAACTACAATTTAGGCTCTTGAATTATATCAAAACACGTTTCTATCATCTAGATATCATCAGTTGAACACAGACATAAAATATGCTCAACTCTAAATCATGTTCTAACGCAAACCCTAACATGCAACATGCATGATCATAACCCTAAACTAACCCTAATCATCATACCATCATTAAAGTTCATATATAATATGTATTTTATGTAAACCCTAGATCCATCATAAATCATGTTACATGAATATCATAAACTAGCTAAGATGAACATACTTACCTTGAATGCTAGCACCTAAACAACAATTCTTGAATGTTCTTGGATCAAACACCAAATTCGGCACTCCTAGGGTTTTGAGGGCTTGAAATCGCAGGCACAAAGGGATGGGGAAAAGAATTATGAGCTAGGTTTATTGGTAGATATACCTTAAGTATCCTTATCCCTTAAGTATCCTTATCCCTTAAGTCTTAGAGTTTGACAAAGTTTAGGCCTCCTATTCCCTATCCTAAACCCTTAGCCGATCGCCCCCCCCCCCCTTTATATACTATTTTATTATTATTTTTATTTAATTATTAATTAACTAATTACCTTTATTACCTTATATTTTTATGAAAACCTAAGCTAATTTGGGTAAACCTTTTTACATAAACGCAACTTACTAGACTTTCTAAAAATATAACTTTTCATTTCACATTTCACTTTTTATTTTTAGAAAGTCCACTATAAATATCCAAATTTTACTCACTTCACTTATTTCCAACATGATACATTTTCCCTAAATGCTTAACATAAAATCATCCAACTATTAACGTAGCATTGCATGCAATACACCATTTCTTTCCATTATCACTATACGTGAACAAATGGAATACTCATCACCAAACACAAACGCACTCAAAATGAGATGATCATACACCTAAAACTGAAATCATACACCTATCCAAACCACTTAGCACACACATATAACACATAGTACATAAGAAATTACACAAAATGAACTCTTAGCCATTTCTAAAGGTATCACTAACCTGATTAAATCACGGATGTCACAGTATCCCCTCCTTGAGGAAATCTTGTCTCGAGATTTAACTAACAGCCTCAACAACTCGGTCCACGAAAAACTGTGGATACTTAGTCCTTATCTGGTCTTCGTGTTCCCAAGTAAACTCAGGACCACGTTTTGAATTCCATCTAACTTTCACAAGCGCTATTTTCCTATGTTTTAACTTCTTAATGTCTCGATCTTTAATCTTTATAGGTTCCTCAACAAAACGAAGTGTCATGTCGACCTTGATCTCATCCAATGTCACATGAAATTAGCATCCGCCAGACACTTTTTCAGATTTAACACATGGAAGGTGTCATGCACGCTATTCAACTCCTCAGGTAACCTCAACCTATAAGCTACAAGGCCAATCCTTTTAAGAATCTTAAATGGTCCTACATATCTTGTCTGTAGTACTAACTCAGGTCCAATCAAATTGCCCTCTCTAATCTCTCAGGCGACCTACACTTCCTACCATACAAGGCCTCAAACAGAGCACACCAAATGCTCGAATGATAATTGTTGTTTTAAGAAAACTCGGCTAATGGTAGATGGACATCCCAACTACCACCAAAATCAATAACGCACGCCCTTAACATATCCTCCAACGTCTAAATTGTACGCTCACCTTGTCCATCCGTCTGAGGATGATAAGTAGTACTCAAGTCTAATCTTGTCCCTAACGCTTTTTGTACCGTTTGCCAAAAGTGTGAAGTAAATCGCACATCTCGATCCAAAATAATCGACACAGGCACTCCATGTCGTGCCATAATTACATCAATATATAATCTCGCCAACTTCTCTGTACTAAAATCCTCACGAATCGTTAGTAAATGAGCTGATTTGGTAAGTCTGTCGACTATTACCCATATTGCGTCATGCCCACTTCTTGACCTAGGTAACTTGGTAAGAAGATCCATAGTGATCTTATCCCACTTCCATTCTGGTATATCAGGTTGTTGCAATAAACTCGCAGGTCTTTGATGCTCAGCCTTGACTTTTGCACAAGTCAAATACTTACTAACGTAGATAGCAATATCTCTCTTCATTCCCAGCCACCAATACATATCACGAAGATCATGGTACATCTTATCCGCTCTAGGATGCACATAGTACCTAGACTTATGAGCTTCGTTCAAAATTACCATTCTCACATCTCCTACTAAAGGAACCCATATCCTATCCATAAAATACCAATTCCTGTCCTTTTTCCTTTCCATCTGTTGATCTAAACCATGTAGCCTTTCTGCAAGAACGTTCTCCTGTTTGAGCGCCTCACTTTGGGCTGTCAATATCATCTCTTTTACTCCAGACTGAATGGTCATAGCCATTGCTTGAACACGTCTAGGTTTCACCCGTTCCTTCCTACTTAACGCATCAGCCACCATATTCGCCTTACCAGGATGGTAGCGAATCTCACACTCATAATCACTAAACAGCTCGATCCACCTCCTTTGGCGCATATTTAGCTCATTTTGATCAAAAATATGTTGAAGGCTCTTGTGATCCGTGTAGATAACACTCTTCATGTCATGCAAGTAATGCATCCAGGTCTTAAGAGCAAACACGACAGCTTCCAACTCTAGGTCATGTGTTGTATAATTCTTCTCATGAATCTTTAGTTGTCTCGATGTATAGGCAATTACCTTGCCTCTTTGTATGAGCACATAACCTAGTCCTTAATTTGATGCATCGTAGTAAACTACAAAATCTTTAACTCCGTCCGGTAATGACAAGATAGGAGCATCACACAGATTATTCTTCAAGGTCTGAAACGATTCTTCCTCTTTTCCACCCTACTTATACTCTTGGTTTTTCTGAGTTAGCGAAGTAAGAGGTTTAGCAATCTTGGAGAAATTCGCGATGAAGCGCCGATAATAACCAGCTAATCCAAAAAACGATCAAACTTCTGATGGCGTTGTAGGAGCTTTCCAATTCTTCACCGCCTCTATTTTACTTAGGTCCACGTGAATACCACTTTGGTTGACCACGTGTCTAAGTAAATGCACTTCCTGTAGCCAAAACTCGCACTTAGAAAACTTCGCATACAACTTCTCCTTCCTCGGTAACTCCAACACTAACTTCAAGTGAACTTCATGCTCTTCCTTCGTCTTTGAGTAGATCAGGATGTCATCAATGAAGACAATGACAAACTTATCTAGATACAGTTTGCACACCCAGTTCATCAAGTCCATGAAAACTGCTGGTGCATTGGTTAACCCAAATGGCATAACCGTAAACTCAAAATGTCCATGCCTCGTTCGAAATGCGGTCTTTGGAATGTCATCTTCATACATGCGTAGCTGATGATATCCTGACCAGAGATCTATCTTAGAGAAATAACACGCTCCTTGCAGCTGACCAAATAAGTCATCGATCCTAGGGAGTGGATAACGGTTTTTAACAGTTAATTTGTTCAGCTCCCTATAGTCGATACACATTCGAAAAGATTTATCCTTCTTCACGAATAACACAGGTGCTCCTCACGGTGAATGACTAGGTCGTATGAAACCCTTGTCTTGCAACTCCTGAAGTTTCCCAGACAATTCTTGCATTTCTGACGGTGCCAAACGATATGGAGACTTCGCGACCGGCGTCGCTCCAGGAACTAAGTCTATACGGAACTCAACTTGTCGCTACGGTGGTAGCCCCAACAAGTCTTCCGAAAACACATCAGTAAAATCTCGCATCACGGGTATATCACTTATCCTAGGTTCATCTATCTTAGCGTTCATTAGGGCTTTGGCGGCTCCCAAAGTACGTTCCCTATGAACTCGAAGTATCCCACCCTCTTTTATCGGTATCTTTACTACTTTCTCATGACACACTATAACAGCCTTATTCTTGGACAACCACTCCATCCCCACAATCACATCAAAACTTCCATGACCCAACGGTATCAAATCTATAGTGAACAAGGAGTTTCCTAGTTCTAGCTTGCAATCACGGATAATCCTATCAACTTCTATATTCTCACCATCAGCTATTTCTATCACATAACCAAGGTTTACAATACAAGGTTCCACGTTTAGAAAAGGCGCAAACTTAGTAGAAATAAAACTAAAATTAGCTCCAGAATCGAAAAGAACATTAACAAATTGATTGTTTAAAGAAAATATACCTGTCACAACTTTGGGATCCTACAGAGCCTCTATTGCATTCCCATTAAATGCCCTTCCTCTCGCTTGGTTCCTATTGTTTCAGGTGTTCTTGTTTCCCTCCAAAGCCAACGGGTTTCTTGCTTGTCCAGTTGCTTGTTTCCATTTGGGGCAATCATAGCGAAGAGGTCAAGACTCCACAATCATCAAGCATCCTTATTTAATTCTGCCCCATCCTAACCGCATTCATAGGCGCCACTTTCCTAATCATTGCCCAACACTGTCTCACATAATGACTCGGTTTCTGGCAGTTATAGCACATCTTACAAGGTGCATTCTCCGGGTGGAAAGTATAACACTTATCACACTTAGGGTATGTGTTCACATTGTCATTCCTGGGAGGAACTATCGCCACAAACCCGATCCAGTCTTAGATTTCTTTTTGTCTTTCCATGTACTCCCTTTCTTACTTGATTCCTCTATCTCTTTACTCTTATCATTTCCCTTAGTCAATGTCCCACAACGGACAGCCTCGTCAGTGAGTATTCCAGCCGTAAAGATAGCGATCTGAATAGTAGTTGGCTGGGTTGCCCAAAGCATACCACGGATTTGAGGTGCCAACCCATTGATGTACCTTTTGATACGCGAGATTTCAGGATAACACAAGTGAGGAACTAGTTTGGCCAGTTCATGGAACCTGTCAGTGTAGGCGACATGATTGGCTCCTACCATAGTGTGGTTCTAACTCATTCTCCAGTTTCTCCATCTCGTTGCTTGGAAAGAACTCCTCCACAAGCAACACCCTAAAATCGTTCCAACTCATACCAATTGCAGCTTCACGACCTATCGCTTGGACTTGTGTGTTCCACCAAGTCAAAGCTTTGTTCACAAAACAACTAGCAGCATACCTCACTCTCTGGTTTGCAGTACAACCACTATTATCAAACACCGACTCCATCTTTTCTATCCAATGGGTGAGTCCTACTGCACCACCATTTCCATCAAACTCCTTAGGGTTACAGGCAGTGAAAGTCTTGTAGGAACATCCATTGTTCCCACCATTTCCATTTTCTCCATTCTCATTGTTCACATTAGCAGTCACTTGAGTGACGATCTGAGGAATGATATTCTGCAACTGCTGCGTAATTATCGTAGCAATGTCGGGATTCGGTTATGGGGTCGGTTCTGGGGTTGGGTTTTGACGCGAAGTTCGAACCATGTTTCTATAAAAGGAAAGGGATAATATACATTAAACGGGAGAAGACGAATCTCGATCCTATTCTTCTATAATAGTATATATATATATATACATACTATTATCATAATACTATACACCAATGTGTCAACACTAACCAATGTAATCATACTTGCAAGTCTACTTGTGCTGGGGCACGTGAATAATTATGTTGGCCACCATAATTATAGAGGCTCCCTAGCACAAACGTACTCATCCTATGACGACACTTCTTAGTTTAACACAACATTCACATACAATTCATTTAATTACATAACAGCGCATAAGGAACAATTTGAACTATAAATTCATCCATTTCATAAAATACTAAATCAATATCCAAAACACCAAACCCAATATTCAAAAATAACAATTCCTAAAACATGGTTCCGACTAAAGACCGACAAATAAACCTAAAATAGATGACAAAAAGGATGCCTTAAGGCTAACTACTAGCTATGGATTCAAGATTCGAGTCGCTATCTGATATCACATACTCCATCTTTTCTCAAACTTCCTTCAACCCTTTATTCTCCTCTACTTCTTCTTCCGTAGTTAACTTTGCATCCACGAACTTCCAGGAAACTTAATGACAATGCCCTCCTTGGTTGTCACCTTATCTTCCATATCATGACTGACTCTCCCTAACCTCCTTTAATAGTCATCTTCTATTTAAAACAAATATGGCATGGGTAAAGGCCACTAGAACTTGGTCCCTACATCATGTCAATTCATCCTAAGTCTTGTCCTAGGGTCCAATGAAACCTCCTAACGCCCATTGCAAAGAACGGTTCCCAGCGAACTTCTTATGGAAATAGGAAGGCATAGCAATAACGAGGCAATACGCACTAGATCAGCTATGGGTAGGCAACAAAACTAAGGCGATAACTTAACAAAATAGGAAATATAAACAAAAAAACACGCAAAATAGAGGGAAGCATTGTAGTTATAAAAATAAACACTTGAGATCCTAAATGCATCTGTAATGAAGGACCCCTAGGCTAGAGTCTAGGCTCGACCTCCTACTCAATATAACCATTGGCTCTGATACAATTCTATCACACTTAGTAAAAGCAGCTAGGCAAGAGCACACCGAGCCCGGCCAAGGCAAAACGCAAGGCCGACGAAAAGGGAATCACACAACACATTGGCGTCTAAAAAGAGAAAACTAAAACATGCAAAAAAATACAGGTATAGGACATGCAGAGTTCATGAAAAAACCAAACACATCAACAAAATTCCAAAGGGGTCTGATTGAAATGAAGCAGTTCATGTCAACGTAAGACCATCAAACATTCAAACATCCTAACAGAGCAAAACAATAGCAGTTCATCATCCAAAACAAATAACGAAATCTAGATAACTAAACTTCGCCAGCTGCCTATGGTCCATCTAGCCACTTTTCTTAACTTTAACCTCATTCTGCTGAATACCTGAAAATGATGCTTATACGTCAACCAACGATTGGTGAGAAACATAGGTTTTCAGACACACATATCCAATCAATTTCCAAAACAATTTATCCAATTCCTGTGATTTATAAACAAATACATTAGCAAGATAATTATGCGAACTAACATACAGCTAACATGCAAACAATTCCAACAATCACCCAGACACCAAGCAGACGACCTCAATTGCTCTCGGATCATACCAAAGTCCATGTGGTTTCCCTCTAGCTCAGGCCATGGATACCCGCATGTAACCCTCCTGACTAGGCCATAGTACCTTCCATTAAACAGGCCATGGATACCCACAAGTAACCATCCTCACTTAGTTCACACATCAATATCATATCACATAACATGTAGCACATAACGCATATCAGTCACATAATAGTCCATGCATTTACACTAAGACATAATCACAGAAATTTAAAACTCATTTCAACACTTGCATCATTTCCATCCCAAGTTAAAACGCAATAAAAAGGGGGACAATGTTACTCCACACTCACGCTTGATGCTTAAAACGTAGCATCTAATACCTATCACTACACTATACAATAATTAACCCGGTTTACACACGACCAAGCTAAAAGATCTAGTCCATGCAACAAACATATGATGGATGTCTAAGGTTTAATTAACCATCATGGGTCACCCCGACACCAATGCCCCAAACTTAAACGACCATCATTAACACATTAACTAGCTAAACTACAATTTATTCCATGAAATGCAAAATTTTTTAGTGTATCTTTGCCAACATAAAAACCTTACTTGCTGACCTCATAAATTATACCAAAAATTCACCTATTCATTTATGAGTTTTACTAACTACCTTTTGATTCTCAAATGCTCATTACATGTGCAACTATCCCAAATAAAATACAACTTTAAAATTGCCACCCATTCGATCTGATTGCACACCCCCCCCTATTTAAAGAAAATGTAGCTCTAAACACATACTTAGACACACAATAAGAAGCTATCCTTCTAGGGTTTCTTTATATACATATTGAACCTAATCACTCTAGATTGGCTATCCTTAATTCCACTTTTAAATTAGGGTTTTACCCTCCTTAACATGACCTAATTTTGACCCGTATTTACTGTTTTGACAACTTTTCTAGTAACCAACATTTAACCAACTTCCAGAACTCAAAATCATTCGAGGCCGCCTATACCAAAAACCCTAAACCCTTAACCACTAGGTATAATATCACAAGTGATGTATAAATAAAATTTAAAACCTATACCAAAAACCCTAAACCCCTAACCACTAAACTCTATACCAAAAACCCTAAACCTCTAACCACTAAACTCTATACCAAAAACCCAAAACCTGTAACCATTAAACCCTAAACACCTAACCATTAAACCCTGATGTGTTTCAAAATCTTTAGGTTTATAATGACTGAAATAACCAATTTTATTATAGGGAAACACACGGGTAAAAGTATAACCCACGTATATAGTATAATCTTTTTTAGGTAAGACCAGGTCGTCCACAGGGATTTGAGTAGTGTTCAAATAATCAAAAGAAAAATAGACTTTAACAATTTTAAAAATAACTTTTGTTTTACCAGTGATAATAAAGATGACTACTAGGATAGTTGAGAATAATTTATAAGTAGTGGTAATGATTAAGACCTCCAAGATGGAGCCTTAACTTATAAAAATGATTTCTCATCAAAAAACGTTTTCACAAATTAACTTAATTAACGTAAGACTTATATTTAGTTGGCTAGACTAGATGTGTCACTCAAATGATCTAGTTACTTATTATATCAAAGCTTATTTTATTTATCAATTTACGAAAGTGAATTTCTCGACACAAACTATAAAGACCATAGACTGTTAATACAAATAATGTCTAAAAGCGTTATTTATATTTTTCGACCTCTCAACATTTTGATAATAACAAAATGTAAAAACGTTTACGATAAAATTAAACGTTTACAAATTATTAATCATAAAATTTCATTTCTAAGATTAGTGATCACTTAAGGTATGAACAAACAAATCATTAAGCATTATTAGTGATCAAGAAAATATTTTTCTCTTATCCATTATATTTTTACAAAAGATTTTAACAAAATTAATTATACAAAATATTTTCTAATTAAAAGAAAAGTTTTATTAAAAACATAATATTTTAAATTCAAAATTTTCTCCCAAAACGGAAGCTTCTACACCAGATACAACATTCCCCACAAAAAGACAAAAAAGTGAGCGGAGTCTAGGTGGCGGCCCCCTTATAGGCCTAGCGGCACCCTTTTATATATGGGACCGCCAGGACCGCTACCAGTGACCGTTAATTTCTCCTGTCTATAAATATTGGTCTACCCCTTGCTAAAAATTATTCCTTTTTGCACGAAATTTTTCAGTCTCTTCTTTCTCTCTCTAAAACTTCTTTCTCTCACTAAATATCTTGATCACTAACATACTTAGATCTTGTTTCAAGTGATTTTATCGTATCTTCTTCATCTCATCTTTCCTCTCTATCAAGTGCAAGAGAAGAACACTCGTATTTGCCAAGAAACGAAGTGTTGCTTAGTGATCTCTCCTCGTTTCTTCTAAGTTCCAAATCTCTATTGTATTTATCTTGTGTATTTGTATGATTCAGATATTATGTAGATCCGATAGTGTAGATCTTGTGAGTGTGTATATCTTGTGAAGTGGTAGATTGGTTCTAGCTAAGATTAGGACTCGACATTTAGCTTAGTGTCAGAAAATAACATAAGCAACGTGTAAACGGTTTTCTCCGCCTAAAGGGAGATTGTTGACATAGTGAAATCTCGAGTCGGATACTCGGGGAGTGGAGTAGGGCGAAAAGGTGCTTCGTATCCGAACCACTATAAAATCTTAGTGTCTTGGTTTGGTCGTTTCTTTTCTTATCTCTTTACATTGTTATTGTTGTTATCTAGTTCTAGTTCATATAGTCATTGCTTGTTCATATTGTGAATTGGTTAAACATATAACTCGGATCTAAACATTTTTGAAAGTAAACTTTTAAAATGTTAAACAACTTGTAAACTATTCAACCCTCCCTTCTAGTTTCCATAATTGGTATCAGGAGCAAGGTCACTCAAAATTTTTAAAATATACTGTATTTTAAAGCTTGGATCGATCTATGGATTCCGACAAATATCTAGAAGGGCAATCTATGCAAAGACCACCACTTTTTGAAAGCGATAGTTTTATTTATGGGAAAATAGATTAGAGACATATGTTAAATCAAAAGATCTAGATCTTTGGCATGTTATTACTAACGGTGATTTTCAACCCATTATTCAAAATCCAAAAACCAAACTTGATGAGGTTGTCCTTCTTGAAAAACAAAATGATGAACTTAAAAGAAGGCTTGCAAAAAATAATGAAGCCAAAATGGTTATTTACAATGCTTTGTCAAGAAAAGAATATGAAAGAATTTTTATGTGTAATACGACAAAAGATATTTGGAAAACTTTATTAATCACACATCAAGGTAACAATCAAGTCAAAGATAATAAGTTTGACCTTTTGGTTCAACAATATGAACAATTCGTCATATCCGAAGACGAATCTATAGATAGTGCTTTTGCTAGATTAAATACTATTATTACTAGTCTAAAAGCTCTTGATGAAGGTTATTCTATTAAGAACTATGTTTGAAAGTTTGTTAGGGCTCTACATCCTAAATGGAGAGCAAAGGTCACGGCGATTGAAGAATCGAAAGACTTAACGTCACTATCTCTTGATGAACTTATTGGAAACCTCAAAGTTCACGAAATGATCATCAAGAAAGATTCTGAAATAGTCAAAGCAAAAGTTGAAATGGAATCTATTGCTTTAAAGGCTAAGAAAGAATCTAGTGATGAAGAGTGTTCGAATT
>BQNB010002267.1:87500-127117 GCA_026074375.1 Tanacetum coccineum | reverse complement strand
TTATCAGTACTAAACTATATCTAACAGACTTAACTTTAATACTAACAGTATTAAGTCCGTTTACAATATTTTCCTAACATTTTGTCTTTGTGATTGTGTAGGTACGGATATTGCATAAATCTCAAGAAAACGGTTAAAACAGGACAAATACGGACACGGGAACGGAAGAGCACACAAAGAGCCGGGAGAATGCTATCAAAAGTCAATAGTGGTCAACCATAAAAAGACAAAACCCAAATATACCAAATCAGTCCCTCAAAGAAAACCAAATTGCAAAAATAATCCCTAAACCCTAACGGTGTTAACTCTTGTAATTATAAGAGTTAACACCCGTTAACCCTTCTAACAACACCAAAACAAACCATGGCCCATTTCCTTTTTATAAAACCAACACCCGGCCCAAAAACCTTTATAAGCCCAAGGTTAAAACCGGGTAAAAAAAGAAAAAAAAAGTCAAATCCCTTATACAAGTTTTTACGCGGGAATTTCTGTTGTTACTATTCACTGTCTTCTTCGAGTTTTACCAAGCTCAAAACAAAGGGCAAATGGAAATTGGAAATGTGGCTTGGTAATTCAAGGGTCGAGTTCCAAGCTGACAAAGTTATGCATCACCAAGCCCTCTCATTGGTGGAAACCCACAAGGGAATCACACGTGGTCTGACAAGAAAGCACAAGGAGAAATAGATTTTACACTATTATGACTCACAAAAGTAGCACAGCATGTCACATCACGGATTGCTACACTGGCAATCCGTGTGAGCTAAAGAATGATCCAACGGACCACAATAGACTTCCAATGATTAGTAATGATTGAAGGCCAAGATTGAAAGGAGCGTGTGAAGAGCTAAGGGCCTAGAAGATTCTCCTGGAAGCTATAAATTAAAGGCCTACTCACTCACTCTTGGGGCATCTTCTTTTTCCCGTTTTTAGTAGTTAGTAGTTTTAAGCTAAATTTTCATTTCAATGTAATTTGCTCTTGTAATTTTCATTTTCAAAGTATTGTAATCAGTTTTAATCAATAAAGTCCTAGTTTAATTGATCATCAATCTGTTTTTACCTATAAGCTTTTATAAATCTCAAATGATTCTGTCAAACTGTTTCATAAGCTACTCACATAAGCTCCTATTAAGCTCTTTGAGTCTCTAAGCTCAAATTGAGCTCTTATAAGCCATCTAATTTACTCAAACCTTTAAAATCAGTTGGTTACCTTTGCTTAAATTGGATCTGAGATTTTGGAAGATGAGCTAACCATGGATGAGCTCATGAGGACTTTACTGGCTTATTTTCAATAAGCCAGAGCTTGTAGACAGCTCAATTAAGCCCTCATTGCCTTTGTTTAGCTAAGGCTATAGTAAGTTTTCATTTAGCTTTTCTGTCTTAATATTCTAGCTTAATAATTGCTTATTTTGCCTATTGCTTGCTTATTCTTGTTAGTGTTAGCTTAGATATGCTTAATATGTTTGCTATATGCTTTTAGTTTACATTTTCATAGTTTAAATTTTAGTTTTAATCTATTTTATATAAACTGTCATAAAAAACTAAACAATATTAGCATAGGCTTTAGATCTTAAATTCTGGCTTAAGAGATTGTTGAAATAAGCTCATTAGGTCTGTTAAAGTTTGTTTGATATCTGGTCTTTGAAAATTATTCATTAGATTTCAAAATTGCAAGCTAAAATAAGGTTAAATGGATTTTAAGAACTTTAAAGGGGTGTTTGGCACAACAGTACTAACTACAAGTTAGTACTGTTTGTGGCCTTGAGGTTTTTGGTAATTGCATTTAAGCTTTATTATAAGTTTGTTTAAGGAATATTCATAAGCTAGAATAGGTCATATTAGATTTTCATAAGTGAGGTTAAAGTTAGGATTAAGTCTGTTAAGTGTAGTGTGCATTACAAGCTCAAATCATTACTAGTTATTGCATTAGGTGTTTTTAGTTTCAATTTTGAGTTTTATGCATTTTAGAATAGAGTCAATAGGTCTGCACTAAAAGAATTAGAGATTTGGTCATTTTGTATGCACACTGCATCAGATAGGGAAAAATAGAAAAAGGTCATTTTCTAGTCTAATTTTAAGTAGGATAAATTAGCTTTTAGGTTTTGATTTTCATAGCATTATTAGATCTTAGGTCATAAATCAACTTTATCAAATTGCTTTTTCAAAATAAGTCATTTCACTAATATGTTTTTAAGCTGAGAAATTGATATTTGTCTTTTACATTTCAAAACAAAACTCAGCAGTTGCTGAATATAATGCCTGTTTTCATAGTGCTTTTTCTATAAGCTCTTGTAGTAAAAAACTCTTTCAAAAAGCAGTTTTATTTAGCATTTAAGCCATATTTTTAGAAAAGTTAAGTTTCATCTTCTAGAGTGCTTATTTGAATACTTAATTTTAAGCTCAAAGTGAGCTTAAGGGTCTTTTTGGCTGCTGTTTTCAATTTAGATGCTTATTGAGATTTCAGCTTATAGCTTATGTCCTTTTTGCTTATTTCTTTCCTTTTAAGCTCATTAGGTTAGCTTTAGTAATAATAGCTTATAATTTCATTAGTATAGCTTTTAGTTAGCTTTTTAGACTTTAAAAAAAATGAAAAAGCCAAAAAAAAATTAGCTAAGTAAATTCTGTCATCTTTTCAGCTAATTTCTAGCTTATTTAGGGCTTATCATAAAAATTTGCTTCTATTAAAAATGTTTATTTTTAGGAGCTTAACAACTTTGGTTTTATAAGTTTTTGAAAAAAAAGGAAAAGTGGAAATCGAGGGTGAGACAGACTCGAACCCCCCGACCTCAACACCCTCAACCCTTTTTATAACACACACACCACTCTCACTACCACTGCGCCCTTGTGTCTTTTTTGTTATCACCTTGCAACATTAATTCTTTATACACGTTTTAGCCTTATAAGCTTAATAAACTGTTTCAGCTTATTTCGTGGCTTATTTGATAAGCTGTGTTTATAAGTTTATTTTTTCTAGAATCTAATTAGTATAAGCTATTTTCTGTATTTTTTCTAGAATTTTTATAGATAGTTTAGTATTTTTAAACATTTATTTTCATTAAAAACTTTTAAAAATCATAAAAAATAGAAAAATAATCAAAAAAATATAAATCTTTTTTAGAAAATTTTCTTTTATCATAAAGATTATAGGAAAATTAGTTTTGCTTTCGTAGGGTCTAATTTGCAAAATTTCGAATTTTAAAGAACGGGATTTGTTCCCGTTCTCGTTTTTCGTGTTTTAAAGCTCATTTCAACTCCGTTTTTGTTCTAGTTTTCTTTAAACTTACTTTTTAGTCAGTTAGAGTCTATTTAAAAAGAAAATTTCAATTTAGGTTTAATTTTAGAAATTTAGGGTTTTTGGCTTCCGTTTAGGGTTCCCGTTTTGCGTTTTTAGTTAAAGTTTGATTTCCTGTTAATTATTTTCGTGCTTAATTGTTATCATTTGTTTATTTTAATTTTCAAAAGTAGATAATCAAATCAATCTTTGTCTTCAATTCAAATCATTGTCCGAATATCAAACGTGGTTTCAATTTCACAAATAGTTGGGGGATAACGACCCGGGAATCATACTTCCCGGTTTATATACGTATTTTATTATATATATTTGTGAAGATTTTCCTTTTTACCTTTGTCCTCAAGGGTAATTTGTTAATTTTCCATCATATATTATATTTTATAATTATGTATATATAGATTCTAGCGAATCAATCACCTTTTAAGTGTTTTAATGCATGTAATGTAATTTTAGGGGCCTTGTAATAGTCTTCATACTATCTTATTTGTGCGTTGCCTTAACGGAATATTACATAGACAGCAGGTTCGTGTAATTCGTTCATGAATTAGGATATACTTACACATTGCATCACAAGTGTGACAAAGTAATATAATTAGGAGAGGCAAACTAAGGATTAATGCATGATTAAGTAAACACATTTATTTACCTATATGAGTTTCCATATTAGTTTAGATTTTATTTCAGTTATTTAGTTTAATTAGTTTAAAACCAAAACCCCTTTCAAACCTGAGATTTTAATTGCTTTCATAAAATATAAAAATACAGAAATAATCTTCTTTCAACCCTTAGACCTTGGTTACTTTTATTTAGAACCTTCCCAACCTATTACCCTAGAGAACAATAACAACCACCGAGTCTTGCCTATACTACACTACAACGGTTAGGTAATCTGTCTATGGAGTTGTAAAACTTGATGTGTTACAACGACCGCATCAACCAAAAACTTTGAATCTTAAACACACACAAAAACACCACTAATCAACCCATGGCGATTGATACCAATTGTAAGATATCATAAAACATACAATATACACACTATATTAGAGATAAAGAGAGATAAGTAAGAGAGCGAGGGGTACGTGGATGCAATCGTATCGTCCAAAATCAATGCTAATTTTGAGTTAAGCAGGGTTTGATCAATCTTGTTCAAAAAAAATAGTTTTACGGACATTATTAAGAGATCACATGTCAATCCGTTATTTCAATAAGATACCTCAACGATGACGATTCCGGGACATTTCCTGAGCAGTCAATTAAGCTTATGCTTTTTCAATTTTCTCTTGACGGTTCAGCCCGGATCTTGGCTAGAAAAAGAACCTCGCGATCAATTTTGACATGGGGTGATCATGTTTCAAAATTCATTACTCAATTCTTTCCTCCTTTAAAAACGTAGAAATTCTCGAAACGAAATACGTGATTTCAACAAGTTTGACGAATTGTTTTATGAGGCTGGGGATCGTTTAAGGACCTTCTTCGTGCATGCCCACATCCACGGATTTTCAGAATTCATCAACTAGATACGTTTTACAATGCTTTGAATGCTAATGATTCAGATTCGTGAATTCTGCTGGGGTGAATACTTTTTTGTGATTAAGATGCCTCGTGTATGCTTGGGAATTATCGAGAGTAAATCCAAGGTCTAATCACGAAACCAGGTAGTCGTTCGCAAAAGTGAGTTCAAATTCACTCTTCCCCAGGAATTTCACCCGATGTTGCTGATCTTTCAAACGAAGTTCTGAACTTAAGAATTGATGAAGATATGCTTCATCGACAAGCAAAATGCACAAGCTCCCGCACCCGTAAAAGCTGGTCGAGCCAGGTGTTGTGTAACTTGTGGAGGTGCTCATTCTTACAGAAATTATCCATCCACCGATGGCAACATTTATTGAGACAACATTTAAGAGTACGTTTCACAAGCTGCTGCAGCCAATTTTAATCAAGGAAATACCAATTCTAGACTTCTGATAGTTTCAAACCAAATCCGACCTCCTGGTTTTCTTCAATTCAAAAAATCACCCCGTTTCAATCGATCAAGGAAATAATTTCACAAAAACGAGGGAACCAATTTCAAATCAAAACGTGGATGTGGAATAACTATTCTACCAAGACAAGTTTACCAACCTCGACTAGTCACCCACCAGTTTACAAGCTCAACCATATCAAGCTACGCCCCGCGGATGCAAGGTGTTTACTAGACGATTATTACGAAATTATGTAAGGCTTTAACTGATGCAATATTGAGGAGGGTGGAATATACAAAACAAGGGCCAGGTTTACAAAACCTGGATGACAATTTAACGAAAATGCTTTCTAGTTAGTAAATTTCCAATAATCGTTCGTCTTCGAATTCAGGTTCTCTTCCAAGTAACACGGTTACTAACCCGAAGGAAGACTTGAAGGGTATTACTACCAGAAGCGGGGTTGCTTACAAAGGACCTACGATTCCTACTTCTTCTCCTAGAGTAGCAGAACGTAGAACCGAGGTGACAAAGGACCACAGTTTTTCCATACTTATAATGAGAATTACGAAGACTGTCAACCTCCCGGTTGTCCCGGTTGTTGAAACCAAAAATCCAGTTTCTGAGCCAGATGTTGCTCCATGTTTGTTGCACGATGCTTAACCTAACATCATACCTATCATTTCCATATCCTTCAACCCGAAATGATGAGAATGCGCCGCGAAAATGCTGTACGATACAAAAGAGTAATTCTCGGAATCTTCAAAGATATGTGTTTCGAAATTAGTTTCATTTAGGATTGCTTTGACTCTATGACCAAGTTTGCTTCACTCTGTTAAAGCTTAATCGAAAATAAAGAAAAGCTTAGTGAGATTGGCTAGAACCCCTGTTGATCGAAAACATTGCTCGACGGTCATACTTTAACAAGTTACCAAAAAACTTGGGTGACCCCGGCAGAATCCTTTATTCCTTGTAAATTTCCGGATATGGATGAGTGCTTAGCCTTGGCCGATCTTGGCGCTAGCATTAATCTCATGCCATTTTCGTATGGAAAATGCTTAAACTTCCAAACCGGACTCCAACGTGCAACACCCTTAGAACTAGCAGACCGTTCAATTCTCCCGACAATCGGTATTGCTAAAGTGTCAACTGTTTTTAAAGTTGGTGGATTCCAGTTCAGCCGACTTCGGTGGTCGTAGGATTTTGGCAACCAGCCCTCGAGTACTCTAAATTCTCGGGAGGTGTCTTTCTTAAGACCGTCGTACTTTGATGACCGTAGTACCGAAAGTGATATTGACCCTTCGAGTTAGACAATGAGGCATTATTATAATCTTGATCAAACTTCGGAGATCTCGGTTTAATTTATAGTGATATGACGGCTCGATCGAATCAGACGTGGTTGAATTAGTTGTGAAGAGTTTATTCTCAGGATAGTTCTAGGATTTTTAGTCTGATCCGCAAGTTGGAGTGGCACCCGAAATGACGATAGTTTTTTTCAAATTCTTCTCCGACTCTTACTCCTTTCGGGGATAGTGATTTTCTACTTTTAGCAGAAGCTGATGCTTTTCTTGCTTTAGCCGATGATCCAACTTCACCGAAAGTTGAAGAATCCTATTATGACCCAGAAGGAGACATTCTTATTCTCAAAGCACTCCTTAATAGTGATCCTTCACCACCTCCGAACTAAGGAAATTATTTGCCAGAAATCATAAAGGAACTTAAATTATGTGAAGCCAAAACTGCCAAATCTTCAATTGATGAACCTCCAGAGGTTGAACTTAAAGACTTACCGCCTCATCTCGAATATGCATTTTTGGAAGACAACAACAAGTTGCCAGTCATAATTGCCAAAGATTTGAGTGTCGATGAAAAGACCGCTCTCATAAAGGTTCTAAAGTCCCGAAAGCGAGCAATTGCTTGGAAACTTTCTGACATTAATGGTATTAACCCAGAATTTTGTTCTCATAAAATTCTAATGGAAGAGGACTATGAACCAGCGGTCCAACATCAAAGAAGGGTTAATCTAAAGATCTATGATGTCATTAAAAAAGAGGTTGAAAAACTTCTTGACGCTGGATTGATCTACCCAATCTCGGATAGTCCTTAGGTGAGTCCAGTGCACTGTGTGCCAAAGAAAGGAGGGATGACCGTAGTGACCAATGATGAAACTAGAGTAGTACAACTGGGACTTGTAAGGGATGGAGAGTTTGTATTGATTATCGTAAGTTGAACGAAGCCACCCGGAAAGACCACTTCCCTTTGCCGTTTATGGATCAAATGCTCGAGAGACTCGCAGGAAATGAATACTATTGTTTCCTCGATGGTTCTCGGGTTACTTTCAAATACCATCGATCTGATAGATCAGGAAAGACCCACATTCACTTGCCCATACGGAAACGTTTGCTTACCGCCGTATGCCTTTTTTGGGTATGCAATGCACCCAGGCTCGTTCAATGGTGATGATGGCATCTTCATGATTTGATTGAAAGTCAATGGAAGTTTCATGGATGACTTTTTAGTTTTCGGGGATAATTCCTTTCTACTACGTGCCTTTCAATTTAGAGTGGATGCTTTAAACGGCAGGTAGAATACTATTTATCTGCTCTAATTGGCTAAAAACCCTTTTATGGTGAAAGTAGGCATCTTACTTAGTAATAAAATTTCATAGAATGGAATAGAGGTCGACAAAGCCAAAAGTAGACGTCATTGCTTAATTTACCTCAGCCAACTACCGTTCTAAAGGTATTAGGAGTTTTATCGGACTGCAGGTTTTTTACCGTAGATTCATTCCAAGGACTTTTTCAAAGATTTCTCGAACCTATGAAAAATCTCCTTGAGAAAAACATCCTTTTATTATCTCAGAAGAATGATTCAAGCTTTTCAGACCTTAAAAGAGAAACTACCGAGCTCCAATTTGATTGCTTTAAACTTGGGACCAGCCCTACTTTGAGCTTATGTGCGATGCTAGAGGTCATGCATAGGTGCGGTTCTGGGGCAACGTATTTGAGAAGCAATTTAGGCTTAATACATTTGCAAAGCAAAACAATTGACCGAGGCAGAGCAATCGAATACACTACACAGAAAAGGAAATGTTGGATGTGGTGTACGCCCTATTAATGTACATAATTTGCTATGTAAGTATGCCAAAGCACGATTGCTACGATGGGTTCTCCTTCTTCTAGGAATTCGATTTTAAAGTAATTGATACGGTAAGGGAGCTAGGAACTACGCAGACAGATCATCTCTTCCAGTTTTAGAAAAAACCCATATGAAAATGTCTCGATACAAAGGAATTAACAAACTTTTCTCTCTGAGGACACTTAATATGGTGACTTCTCGTGGTAACCCAAGTACCCCGTGGTTTGCCGATTATGACCAAATTACCACGCGGGGAATTTCATTGTCAAAGGAATGTCAACTCAGCAGAAAAACAAATTTTTCAAAGATGTCAAACACTATTTTTGGGACTACCCTTTTCTATTCAAAACATGTGCGGATCAAGTGATCCGGCGATGTGTTTCGGGCCAAGAAGCTGTCGACATCCTCACAGCTTGCCATAGTGGACCCACCGGGGGACATTACGGTGCCAAAACTTACACGCAAAAAGGTTTTTTTTTGTCTCGGATTTTATTGGCTCATTACAAAGATGCCCCATGAGTTTGTCAAAAATGTGAATCAATGCCAGCACAGGGAAAAATATTTCAAACGAGGATGGAGTTGCCACAAAATTCCATCCAAGTGTGTGAAATCTTTGATGTCTGGGGCATAGACTTTAAGGGACCATTTCCATCATCTAGAGGAAATAAGTACATACTCGTAGCAGTCGATTATTTATCTAAATGGGTTGAAGCCAAAGCGCTCCCCACTAACGATGCTAGAGTTGTAGTTAAGTTTTTGAACATCTCTGTTGCACTGATTCGTTACACAGAGAGCTATATATAATCGATTGTGGGGACCCATTCTGTAATGACAATTTGCTAAGGAGTAATCGTCTAAGTATGGGGTCATCATATCTTTCTTTCGTCAAAGTAGAGGTGTTAAATCGTGGGTTAAAACGTATTTTAGAAAGGACGGTTGGAGAAAACCGTGCCTCATGGTCCGATAGGCTGTTGATGCTCTTATGTGCATTCGTACTACTTTTAAGACACCAATTCGGTTGTACGCCTTACAGCTTGTTTATGGGAAAGCCGTGTCATCTATCCTATCGAATTAGAGTAGAGCGTATTGGCATTACAACAGGGCTAATTTCGATCTTAATAAACCGGCAGGCGATCACGCGTAAGCTGCCAACTTAATGAACCTTATTGAGCTTCGTGATAGCATATGAGAATCTTTGATTTATAAGGAGAGGACAAAGAAGCTTCACGACTCAAAGATCAAAAACCGCATTTTCAATGTTGGTGATCAAGTCTTGCTTTTCAACTCTCGTCTAAAGATATTCTCGGGAAAGCTTAAAACCCGATGGTCCGGCCCTTTCCACGTTTTTACGATTGTTTTTCCATATGGCACTGCAATTTTATCTCACTTGAGGTTCAAAATTCAAAGGTGAAATGCCCACCGGACTATAAGCCACTACTTCTGATTCTGACGGGGACACCCAACCATGGTTGGTCCCGGCAGTCTCCAGACTTTCCCTAGGATGATGAATTCAAGGGATCGAAGTCAAGCTTTGTGAACTCGGTTACCAAAAACAAAGTCGCTTGTGAGGAGGCACCCAAAGCCTTATCATTTTCTATTTTCTGTCTTTATTATATCATGTGTTGTGAGGAGGCCTTGTACTCTTTCCGTTCTTTGTGTTTTGTTGTTTGTACTTGTGATTGTTTGCAGATTGAACCAAACTTTTCTGAAGAATCTCATGTTCGGTGTTTGTCCAGGTCCATCGAGCTTCCTAGCCTTTTGCTTGCCATTATTAGTTTGCGGAAGGAAATCCGTGATCCTAAAGTTTTGTTATCGTTAACAGTTTATTTTAATTGCTCACTTAACTTAAAGGCTAAAGATTTTTGTGTTCTTATATTCATGTTTTGTGTTATGCATTCGACTTTTTTGAGTTCTAGTATGGGGTTTTTAAGTCTTAGGCTAGGAAACATTGAGGACAATGTTTGATTTTAGTATGGGGTAGTATATCTTCGATATGATCTTTTCTACTTTTACCTGTTGTTCTCACGTACCCCGTTTTCCCACCAAAATTTTTAAAAATATGAAAAAATTTAAAATTTCAAAAACAAAAATAAGTGTTTTTGTCACAATTTTGACTTTCCTGCTGGGTAGAATAAGAGTAAATTTTGACCCGATTGAGCGTGTTGAGCTCTAGCTTGTTCCTTAACTTTTAGGCTAAGCGTTCGCAATTATCGCGAAGAACGAAAAATGATAGAGTTAGGTATGAGTAGGATGCTAAACAAGGATTATTTGGAAATCTTAAGAGCTCATGTATGTAACTTGTTGCTTTTTCTCCCATAAGCTTCTAACCGGATTAATATACGTGCTGTTTTTGGAGACTAAACTTAAATCAACAATTTTTATGTAATATATAGCCAAAATTTTAGTCTTAGTTCAATCTTATACTTGAATTTTTCAAAAAGAAGTCTTCTCTATATATATAAAAAAATATAATATATATATATATATATATATATATATATATATATATATATATATATATATATATATATATATATATATAATATGTTGATAAGAAATAATTTTAAAATATTATAATTAAAAGCTGTGGGTGTATAAAAGTTTACTACATATTGCCGGATCACAATGCCGATATGTGGTAGTCTTCTAAAGAAAGCCCATAGTAAGAATAAAAATCCGAGACTGATAAAAGTTTGCTGCATCTTGCCGGCTCACAACCGATGTTGCAGCCTTCTAAAAGGTCGAGGGTTACAATTGCATAAATGTTTAATATTAAGTTTAAATTAATAAATAGATTTCTTTTTGTTAAATTCAAATATGCTTTTGCACTTTGACTATTCTATTTTATAAGCTATGAATATCCGGGAAACCTGAGAGTTTTTGAAACCTAAGGTCCGTGAGTCCCGATACTAGTCTCTGTGGGGTGTCAAAAGCCTGGTCACTTAGCCGCAAGGTTGGGATGTGCCGAGACGAAAGTCGCTACATGGGATGATCTCGCCTTTAAACTCATTATTCTTAGGTGGAACGTGAAGCATAGTATGTTGCAAAACGTTGATGCATGGTTGAAATTCAAAATAGCACATTCACTTAAGATATAATAAATGTCGAGAGTGAAAAGTTCACAAGTTGCAAATATGAGTAGTGTTAGCATCTTTACTGATATTTAGCTGTGATTTTGTTTTAAGCTTGGTTTGGATAAGTGAAAAGTCGGGGACGATGAATTTATCCTTTTTGGGGCATTCTCGGATCGAAATGCATCTTGTTCTATGATCCCTAATAGTTATGGAAATAACGAAAGTCGAAATAATCTCAGTTATATTATTAAAAAAAATGAAAAAGTTTTAGAAAAATGGGAAAATAGGGTGTTTTATAACTTGTGATTTCTTAACTCTCTCCACAAAAGTCTTTGCTACTTTTCAAAGATTTAGTTTGGGGAAGTTTTGAGGTATTTGGTTATATTAGCATGTAATATTTCGTCAGAGGTCACGCCACATTCGCTACAGTTTGGGGAATTTTGATATGTGTGAAAACACATATCCGTTTTATATCAAAAATGGCCCTTAAAAGACAAAATTGTGCTTTAAATGCTTGAATATTGCTTGTTTTGTCTTTGTGATTGTGTAGGTACGGATATTGCAAAAATCTCAAGAAAACGGTTAAAACCGGACAAACACGAACACGGGAACCGGAAAGAGCACAAAAGGAGCGAGATTACAGTGAATGCTATTCAAACGTTCAACAGTGGTATCTTAAGTCAAACTTCGTCCAAACATGGTACAACACTAAAAGAAACAAAATCTTAAATTCCAATTCAGTCCTCCTCATAATTACCCAAAATGTGCGAAAAATCAATCACTAACCCTAACGGTGTTAAATTTTTAATTATAAGAGTTAACACCCGTTAACCCTTTATAACTAAACCAAGCCCGAGCCCAATCCAACACCCAGCCCAAAATCCCTTTATAAACCCGGGTCAAAGAAAGTCAAACGTACCTTTTATAAAAGTAAAAAAACACGGGAAGAACAGTTACCACTGTTCACTGTCTTCCCCGTTTTACCTCGGGTTCAAACCAAAGGGCAAATAAAAATTGACTATGTGGCCTCGCAATTCAAGTAAAAAGGACTGACATGGCAGAGTTATACATCATCAAACGCTCCTATTGGTCAATTCCCACAAGGGAATGACACGCGTGGATTAAAGAAAACACACGGGGAAAAGGAAATTTGCACTAAAAGGAGTACAAAAGAAGCACATGAGTGTCACTCGAGGATTGCTCGCTGCGCCAATATGTGTCGAGCTAAATCTAATCCAACGGACCACAATAGACATCCAATGATTGAAATGATTAAAAAGACAGCATTGCAAGGAGCGTGCAAGGGCTATAAGGACCTAGAAGCTTCAGCTAAGGGCTATATAAAGCCTCACACTCACACACGTCAAGGAGAGAGTTTTTTTTCATTTTTCAGCTTATTTAGCTTATGTAATTTTTCTTTCAAAAATGTTTTTTAGCTAGTGATCTCTTAATGTAATTTCTAAATTCAAGTATTGTAATCAGTCTTTTTCTACATAATACAAAGTTTCTTATTAAGCTCTTAACTCTTTCATAAGCTCATTTTTCTTCAAATATGGTTTAATAAGCTATTATTGTTTGATAAGCTTCTCATAAGCTCATAAAAGCTCATCTAAGTCTCTAAGCTTAGATTTGAGTTTAATTAATCATCTAATCTACTAGAACTTTAAAATCAGATAATTAACCCTTGCTTAATGGATTTTGGACATAAGGAAGATGAGCTTAACCTGGAAGGGCTCATATGGACTTTTACTAGCTTATCATTGATAAGCTAGAGCTGTTAATAAGCTCTTGGAGCCTTATAATCCTTTGTTTAGCTAAGGCAACTTGTAAGTTTCCATTTACTCTTGCTGTTTTAAATTTCCTAGTATAAATTTGCTTATTATGCTTAAATGTTTGCTTATTTGAGCTTATATGTGTGTTATTGAGTTTATTTGATCATCTGTTTTTAGTTTTAATAGATTAGATCTTAGTTTTCTTTGAATTTTGATTTAAATCATCAAAAAACCAAAAATATTAGCTTAGCTTGTAGATCTTTGTTCCTGTCTTATTTGCTTTTTGAAATAAGTTTATTTAGGTTGTTATACTGCTTTTGTGTGTCGTCTGGTAGTTAAGTTTTTGAGTTTAAAAAATCTTACTATTCATAAAGCTTTAAATGGGTTAAAAAAATTTTTTTTTTTTTTGCGGTCATTCTAAAGGCGTGTGTGGTTTAGTATAGTTTGACCTCAAAGTCAAAGTAATTTGGTTTTATACTTGGTCAGCTTCTTGGATTTCATAATTAATTTAAGTGTTGATTAAGTTTGGTAGGGTCTAGTTTGTGCTTAAAAAACATTTTGAGGAGTAATGTGTTCTATTTTGCAACAGGGGAGGTTATTTTCTTTAAGCTAGCTAGGTAGTTTTTGATCCAAGCTATCTCTAAGCTTGGATTTTGGTTGCACTAAGGTGTTCATTACACTTAATTGGGTGTGTCCAAAACCAGGTTTGACCTTATAGGTCACCTGCCATTTTGGTTTTGTAGCCATGTGCCAGTGCTTCAGATCTAAGGTTTACTGCAGTTCCTAACTGCAGTCCCTTTTGATCACAATTTAAGTAGCTTAAGTAGGATTTATAAGCTAAAATTTAGTAGGATTGTAGCTTACATGTTAGTCAAGATAGATTAAAGCTTGCTTTTCAAATTCTAGCTTATTCTCTAGGGTAAACTAGCTTTTCAAATTCACAAAAATTCTAAAAAAAAACCAAAAACAGTAGTAAGTAATTCTTAGCTTCTAATTTTAAATTTCTAGCTTATAGTATCTGTTTTTTATGATTTAGATTCATAGCTTAGTAGTAGATTGATAAGTTTTCATAAGCCTAGCTTCTGAAGTAGCTTATTGTGCAATTTAGCTTAATTAGTTTTTGAGTTTAAAGAGTTATTTCCTGAGTTTGGTATTTAGATCATTAGATTCAGTTAGCTTTTACTATAATTAGGTTATTTAGCTTATTAGACTTAGCTTCTAGACATTATAGGCTTTCTAAAATAGCTTTTGGTTTTAAAAATAGTGCTTATTTGAGGGTTATGTGCTTATTTTAGTAAAATTCAGTTTTTAAGCTTTCAAAAGCCTTCTTTCTGTAACAGCCTGCTTCACAAGCTGTTTAGTGCCTCCCCCCGTAATGTGAGTTTGAGCTTATATTGTCTTTGTTAAAGTTGCTTAAAATGGATTAATCTACAACTTTTGTTCTTTGAGTTTTTCAAAATAAAAAAAAGGGAAAGTGGAAATCGGGGGTGAGCCAGACTCGAACCCCCGACCTCAACACTTTCAACCCTTTTATAACACATACACCACATTCACTACCACTGCGCCCTTGGGTCTTTTCGTTATAACCTTGGCAATTAATTCTTTATAACACGTTTTAGCCTGATATGAGTATCTAATGCTGTTTCAAGTTATTTCGTGGATTATTTGATTAAGCTGTGTTTATAAGTTTATTTTTTCTAGAATCTATATTCAGTATAAGCTATTTTATGTATTTTTTCTAGAAGAATTTTTATTGTTAGTTTTTAGTATTTTTAAACATTTTTTTTCATTAAATAACTTTAAAAATAATTAAAAAAATAGGAAAAATAATCAAAATATATAAATCTTTTTTTTAGCAAATTTTCTTTTGATCTAAAGATTATAGAAAATATTAGTTTGCTTTCGTAGGGGTTCATATTTGCTAAAATTTTCGAATTTTTATAAAGAAAGTGATTTGTTCCCGTCTCGTTTTTTTCGTGTTTTTAAAGCTCATTTTTCAACTCCGTTTTTTGTTTATGTTTTCTTTAACTTACTAATTGTCAGTTACGAGGTCTAATTTAAAAGAAAATTTCAATTTTGGTTTAAATTTTAGAAATTTGGTGTTTTGGCTTCGTTTAGGGGTTCCTCTCACGTTTTGCGTTTTTAGTTAAAGTTTTGATTTCTGTTAAATTTATTTTCGTGGCTTATTTGTTATCATTTGTTTATTTTTTTTTTTCAAAATGTAGATAATCAAATCAATCTTTGTCTTCAATTCAAATCATTGTCCGAATATCAAACGTGGTTTCAATTTCACAAATAGTTGGGGGATAACGACCCGGGAATCATACTTCCCGGTTTATATACGTATTTTATTATATATATTTGTGAAGATTTTCCTTTTTACCTTTGTCCTCAAGGGTAATTTGTTAATTTTTCCATACCATATGTCTTTATTTTATAATTATGTATATATAGATTCTAGCGAATCAATCACCTTTTAAGTGTTTTAATGCATGTAATGTAATTTTAGGGGCCTTGTAATAGTCTTCATACTATCTTATTTGTGCGTTGCCTTAACGGAATATTACATAGACAGCAGGTTCGTGTAATTCGTTCATGAATTAGGATATACTTACACATTGCATCACAAGTGTGACAAAGTAATATAATTAGGAGAGGCAAACTAAGGATTAATGCATGATTAAGTAAACACATTTATTTACCTATATGAGTTTCCATATTAGTTTAGATTTTATTTCAGTTATTTAGTTTAATTAGTTTAAAACCAAAACCCCTTTCAAACCTGAGATTTTAATTGCTTTCATAAAATATAAAAATACAGAAATAATCTTCTTTCAACCCTTAGACCTTGGTTACTTTTATTTAGAACCTTCCCAACCTATTACCCTAGAGAACAATAACAACCACCGAGTCTTGCCTATACTACACTACAATGGTTAGGTAATCTGTCTAGGGAGTTGTAAAACCTGATGTGTTACAACGACCGCATCAACCAAAAACATTGAATCTTAAACACACACAAAAACACCACTAATCAACCCATGGCGATTGATACCAATTGTAAGATATCATAAAACATACAATACACACACTATATTAGAGATAAAGAGAGATAAGTAAGAGAGAGAGACGTAGGAGAGAGAGAGAGACGTAGGAGAGAGAGAGAGAGAGAGAGAGAGAGAGAGAGAGAGAGAGAGAGAGAGAGAGAGAGAGAAATGGGTTGATTTCTAAAGATAGAAAGAGAAAGAAAGAAAGATTAGATTAAGAGAAAATGAAATCACCAACCTCTTCCCTTCCCTTAGGCCTATGTTTATTAGGGCTTGGGAAGCTTCTAGGTTTACATAAGGAGGGAAGAGGCATTTTACAAGTTATTGCATATTCATCCTTAGACTTTGACTAAATGTAAACTATGACCGTGTAACCGATACTTTTCTTGTTTCTAATAGTTAATTTGACTCAGACTTACATGATCCTTTGTAGTGTATATCAACAAATTTAACTTTTAAGTTGATCGTTACTTACACTACGGAAGTTTGGACTGAGAAAAGGTCCATCCTACCTACATCGGCAATAACTGCTGCTGCAAAGAATGAGGAACCGTCTTCTTTCTAAACAACAATAAACGATACAAATTATATAAACAAACTAAAATTGTCCCACATCTTAAAATCCCACAAAACCCAATTCAATGATCACTTTTTTTAACCTAAATTACCCTCACAAAAATCCTTAAAATTATGATACTTGCAAAATGATTTTGGTGCACGCAAACAATAAATATTGGATGCATAACCATACCTTTAGTTCAAAAGCAACTACAAAGTTTAGGTTGAGTGGTCTATAGCCGAATTCCAGAATCTGCACAAAAATAATTTTGTACGGATGCTTAATAGCCTATTTACGTTGTCGATAGATAGATACACGTGAGTCCCTGCAAATTGTCAAAAGATTTACCATTCTTGTAGTGTCTAATGTTGTTCGACATGCTTGTGCTTCTGCTTTTGAGACATGCTCTTTATCTGATGCTTGGAAGAGTTCTTGGAAGAGTTCTATTTTCACTGATGATTTTCCCATAGTATTGAAATCACGGGAGCATCGATTAAACATATTCCAATTACTCTGGCAGAAATCAACTCATGAATTAACTTGGTAGAATTCAAAATCCAAACATGAGATATCTTGTACTTGTATGTGAGCAATTATTAAATCATAAACAAATCTTTCTATAAGCTACTTCTAAGGTATGGTTTCAAGTAAGCCTAATGAACTTATATGAGCAAACATACTTTATTAGATCAAAGAAAACCAAAGGTTCATGGTGAATTTTAGACATGAAATTTGTTGTAATCTAAAGCTATGTGGAAAGAGCATGCAGAATACAATTATTTGTGCAAGCAGAGGTAAAGATATACCTGAATTCATAAGATGTACAATGAAGAAGAAATTAAGAGAAAGGCTAATAAGAGAATCAGATTTTCTGCCTATGCCGACTCTCCTGGAGTGTTTTGTAAGATGCCATACGATACATATATTGTATTAAAAATGTGTCATGGCCAGTAAAAAATAGTGTTTTAGATCCAATATTAGAAATCTAATTTTACCTTAATCAATATAGTTCAGCCTAAAATCAAATGTATGCAGACATAGGCCATAAAGATGCATCATATTGTATGCATCATGAAACGAAATTGTGATTAATAATAGGTTTGTGGCAACTTTGACTCATTTATTATGAATGGCTTGAGCAGGTTATCTTCATTTCTTAACGGGTCAAATAGATCATAAAAAAGGTTAAATATAAGCCCACATTCCTAAAATTGCAGATCCTAATTTAAGAATAAGCTACTTTGACTACAAAAGTCGAAGCAATAACAAATTTATAACGCTTGTGCTTTACCTGAGATTTAGGTGAAGAAAATGCATTTCATAACATTGATGATCCATTCCATTTGCATTTCCATCACCAAATTATGTTACAATTATTTGTCTATCAAGAGAGATTGCAAGGTAAAGAACTTTATATGTATATGCTTAGTAAGAGTTGCCAATTGTATTTGCACATTTCATGCAATCACAACATTCCAACTTATATCATATTTGCTATAATAAGGATTGTATAACATAGATATGGCAATTTGCAATTATTTTCCTATAGTTGATATCACCACATGAGCTATTTTCCTATGGTTACGCAACCTGAAACATTAACATACCCAAGGCGATACAATCTAATTGACTATAGTAAAAGGCCAGCTATGATTACCTTGAGGAGGAAACGCTGGTTTAAAGTCGTTATATACATAGCAAGTTTGGCACTCTGAGTTCAACTCAATAACAATATGTACTAAAGGATTTAAAGGAGTGTTTGGATATTCATACTGAAAGTGTGACGCTGATTTTAATTTATAAATAAAAAATCAGCATATATTAACCTAACCCGAGTTAATTTGATTAGGGTAGTGGTGTGAACGTTTTCGTGAAGATTTTTAAAATTTTCCAGCTGTGCAGAAAAATAGAAATGATGCATTTTGATGGCGTCAATGTCTTCTGTCAGCCTAGCATCGGTAGCGTTTGTATTCACTAGTAGTGTGTGAAGGGTAAACTTGCTTATCCTAGGTAGTAAAATGGAAGTTGATATTGCAGAAAAAAAGTGTACAATAAATAAGAAACCATTAGATCGTGATTATCAGTTGCGTTAACAAAAAAGGCAGCATATCATTACTTCTTTATAATCTTTTCCACTTTTTCTCCTACTAGGATTTTTTTTGAAGCAATACTCTCGTTAATGGGTCGATTCCTTTCACGACAACATAAAATACTACAGTTCAGCGTATTAGCTCATAATAAGACTATCTTGCAAATAGGTCAAATGTTCGCGTCTAATTTTTTCAATTTCTTAAGATGGGCAAATTATGTCCAAATTATAAAAGCCTACACAGGGGGCGTTTAGGTAAGCCTAAGTCTATTGTGTTATGCATAACCTATGTGTAAAGCATATGCTTAAAAACTAATCCCCCAACCTAAATAAATATACAAATAAACTTTATCAAAAGACTTGGAAAGTGAGCTTAATAACGGCTCTCCTCTTTCATTGAGCCATTATAATACTTAACAGTAAGGATGGCTTTCTCCAACTATATCTACAAATAATGTATTTAAGGCAGTAATGATGACCTGCAAAAGCAAAAAGAAAAGAAATTAAGCACTTCTTAATAATCAATTCACTAAATTGTGAAAAAAATTGTTGTGATTCAGAGTTATAAAAAATGAAATACCATTAATCATGTCTCAAACTCGTATATAGGTCCCTTACACTCCTTAAGTGCATCTAACATCACCAAACAATCCAAATAAGCAGTTATATATCGCATATCTCAAATTATCAATGTCTAATCGCTTATATATAAATCTTTTTGAACAACTGAACCCACATATACAATAACCAAAATAAGAGGGTGTTTGAATTGCTTAGTTTTCAGCTTACCTGCTTATTTTAAACAAACCTAAAATGTTTAGATAATCCAACAACCACATCTTACAAATACCTAGAGTCACATTCGAATATTCAAAATCAATAACAAAAAAATAAAAACTAACCACAAAGATTGAATATAAAAAACATCATACATGACCCTCAAAATATAGAATAATCAAATAGATTTATTAAAAACTAAAGCATACACCTCAAAATATTCTCAAAAGTTGTCTATGATTATGAGATTCGATTGATGGTTGGTTGTGATGAGATGAAAGGGGTATTGGATTGTGTTTTCTGATAAGAGAGAGATGAGTGAACCTTATGTGAGATTGTGTTTTGTGTTTGTGATGATAGCTTTAGTGGGTGGGTCGGTGATTTGGATGTGTAAAGAGAGTTCTAGAATTATAACATGGAAGGAGGGAGAAGGGATAAGAGTACATCTCAACATGTACCCCTATAATGATGATCGGAGTGAGGGTTCTGAGAAAATGGGATGGTGGAGCGAGTAAAGTGGGAGAGCAACGCCTCTGAGAGTGAGTGGGGAAGAAGAGTAGAGAAGAATTTGAGTGAGAGCGCGTGAAGTGGAAGCTATGTGTGAGATGAAGTAGAGAGTTATGTGAGTGATGGGGAATGAGGAATCTTGATGGGTAAAAATACCGCTGTTTAATATAGAGTTATAATATCTTATAAACTTCTTCATGTACGATAACATTATAAATTTACTTAAATTTAAAGTAAAAAATAATCAGTCGGGGAAAAGGCTTATATGAGATGTCAAACAAATATCTAAAATGCAAATAGCAAAACTTGTATTTTTTTTGTTCTACTACTAGGAGTTTCTACCGCTTTTGGAGAGTGAGTTAATCTTCCACGAGAATTTGCATGGGTACTCGATGGGTAACATCCCACAGTTGAGATTATTTTCATACTCAAAGCTCGAACCTTAGACCTTTGTTAAAAAGCAAGCGACCCTTAACCACTCATGCCAACCTCAATTAGTAAATAGCAAACTTGTATTAATATGATCGTGAGATGTTAACAAATTATATAACTTATATAAAAGAGCAGGAACTATTCACATGAATAGTAAAAAAATATTAAAAAAATCAAAACCTTCACAATGAATAGTAGAATAATATTAAAAATAATTACAAAACGCACCTTCAAGTTTGCTAAAAGTCACAAAACTGACATTCAACTTTTACCTATTTACGACCTTTTTATATAACAAACATTATTTATCAAATATGGAACGCATATCTATCGATTCATTCGGAAAAAAAGTCGTTGAAAAGATCGTCGAATTACGAACAAAACAAGCCCAATATTGCAACGCTTCTAACATGGCGAACGGTTTTATTAAAAATGCTGAAGTTTAATATATATTTTTTAAATTATTTAGGAAAATAGTATTTGAGGTTATCGTTTCATTGCAAGGTGAGTCCTAACGACCGAAAAATAGTAATTGGCGTTATCAATCTATTGCGAAAGTAGTCCCGCGCACTCCGTGGCAGCGCGTATGTTACGAACCTTGTATATATTTAACGCCAGAAACTGTTCATACGAACATTAAATAGCAATAAAAAAATCAAAAGTTTACGAGTCACGGGATCATTTCCAATGTAAAAAAAATTACAAAACGCACCCTCAAGTATACTAAAAGTTACAAAACCGACCTTGAACTTTACCTATTTACGACTTTTTTATATAACAAACTTTATTTATCAAATATGGAACATATAATTATTGATTCATTCGGAAAAAAAAAATGTCATTGAAAAAATCATCGAATTGTGAACAAAACGAGCCTAATATTGCAATGCATCTGACATACTTACAATTTAAAAAAAATTGTTGAAGCTTAATATATAGTTTTAAGAAACTTACGGAAATATTCTTTGAGGTTATCGTTTCGTTGCAACGTAAGTCTCAACGACAGACAAATTGTACTTCGCGGTATCGGTCCGTTGCAAAAATAATCTCGCACGCTCCATAACAGCGCGCGGGTTACAAACCTCGTTAATGTAAAAAGTTAGGTTCAGTATTTGGGTATAGGTGACGGGTGACCTTCAAATCTGGTTATTTCAGTTAGGAGCATATTTATTTGGGCTTGGCCCGAGTAGTGCATTTCAGCCCAAATTACTATTATTTCTACTTTTTTTTAACTTTTTTATTCAGCTAAATACTAATGCACTTCTAGCCAAACTTCTGGTTTTCATGGTTTCCCTCATCTGAACACTTATTTTGGGTCAATGAGCACCCAATCTTTTATACCTCCAGTAAAAGAAAAACTGTTACTTCTTCCGTCTCATAATTATAGTCCGTCGACAAAATACATATAGTTTAAGAAAAACATCATTATTACAGCTTTTTTACTCTTACTTTTTGCACAATGACACTTTTACCTTTAATCAATTAATTTATAATTTCTTTAATGTTTGTAATAATAACATCAAGTCAGGGTAATATGGTAAAACTAATCTAAATTTTCTATCTATTTTTGAAAATAGACAATTAATTTTGGACAACTAAAAAAGGAAACGTGGACTATAATTATGGGACGGAGGGAGTATTACTTGCAGATTTTTAGTGTTTAAACAAGCAAAATAGCCCGTGCGTTGCGGCGGGACATAATTTTTTTCGAATCGATTTTGAACGAATACTGATTGGAAATGTGCTCGCGCGTTGCAACAGGGCTGACTTGTATTCGCCGTTGTTTATTTATTTTTATTTTGCCTACTTGTATGTTCCACGTTATTATACTCGCGCTATATATAAATGTTGACTAAGTAAAAAAGAGAAGAAAAAAAACTAAATGGGCCAACCCAAGGCGGGGTTTAATTTTTTTCGAATTGATTTTGACCGAATATTGAGTGGGAATGTGCCCACGCGTTGAAACGGGACTGACTTATATTCGACTTTTTTTTATATTGCCTACTTGTATGTTTTTCGAATCGATTTTAAACGAATATTGATTGGGAATGTGCCCGCACATTGCAACGGGGCTGACTTGTATTCGACGTTTTTATTTTTGTTTTTATATTGCCTACTTGTATGTTCCACGTTATTATACTCGCGCCATAAATGCTGACTAAGTAAAAAAGAGAAAAAAGACTAAATGGGCCGGCCCAAGGCGAGGCTTATTTTTTTTCAAATTGATTTTGACCGAATATTGAGTGTGAATGTGCCCGCGCGTTGAAACGGGGCTGACTTGTATTCGACGTTTTTTTATAGTGCCTACTTATATGTTCGACGTTATTATACTGGCACCATAAATGTCACTAAGTAAAAAGGAAAAAAAACCAATTGGACCGGCCCAAAAATAGGAGAAAAAAACCACGATAGCAAATGACATGAAACGACGTAGTTTCATGCCATTTTTGGTATATATAGTAGTATTATACTCGCACCATAAATGTCCATTAAATAAAAAAGGAAGAAAAAAAACCAATTGGGCCGGCCCAAAAATGAGAAAAAAATAACCCACCGTAGCAAATGACATGAAACGACGTAGTTTCATGCCATTTTTAATATATATAGTAATGTTTGTAACAAGCGTGATTGTCCGCGCGATGCTGCGGGACATTAATTTTTTTTGTGTTGGTTTATTTTTTCGGTCTCATGTTTAATACTTTGTTTTTTTTTCTTATATGGGCTTATTTGTTCGGCCTCATGTTTAAAGGTTTGTTTTTTTTTTGCTATTTGGGTTATTTTTTTTAATATAATTTTATGAGATTTTGGTAAATATGTGTTATGCATGATTGCTCGCTCGTTGATGCGAGGCGTTAAATTTTTTATTTTTTATTTATTTTGTGCGGGTTTATTTTTCCGGTCTCATGTTTAATAGTTTGTTTTTTTATATGTGCTTATGTGTTAGGCGTCATGTCGTGTGTATTTTTTTATCTGAATAAATCAGTACTTTTGTAATATTTTTTCCTATTTTGTGCCGAGCAATTTTTTTATATTAATTTGTGCGGATCTATTTTTTCGGTCTCATGTTTAATAGTTTTTTTATATGGGCTTATGTGTTTGGTCCATGTCGCAGATATTTTTTGATCTAAATAAATAAGTATTTATGTAATTTTGTTTTCTATTTTGTACAGTGGATTTTTTTTAAAGTTGCCTAGTTAAAAAAAAAAATCAAATGGGCCGGCCTAAAGTGAGAGCCCGATGGGCCGGTTACTGTAGCAAGTATGTCAAAACGAAAAAAAAAGTCAAATGGACCGGCTCAAAGTGAGAGTCCGATGAGCCGGTTACTGTAGCAACTACGTCAAAACGACGTAGTTTTAACCTAAACATAGTATATATATATTATAATATATAATTGTATCTATAGTCCCAAGAAGACGTGGATCATGCACTTGCGATCATAAAAAAAAGTTAAAGAACCAAAAAGAATACAAGAAATACGTTATTGTAAAACTTAATATGCACATAAACACTTTACTTATTAGAAAGCAATATGTGTATCTACATTAACTTATCATAACTTTTGTTCGAAGCCAAGTGAGAATTGAAGATTTTTTTTTTTGAACAGAGAGAATAGAAGATTAATCTCACAATATCTATGGATGTGCAAATAATCTGAAAACCTAACCCGACAAATGATGTTGTGTTACAGATTATGTTAATACATTTTTTTTACTGGTTTATCTCTCGTTATGGAAACAAAAACATGCAAATCATTGATAAAACAGGATCGATGATTGGGTTTTTTTGGTTTTGTGTTAATCGAACGACCCGAAACTGATCAAAAGCAGATCACTGATGATCAAACGACCCAAAACTGATCAAAAACCAGGATGTCAAAATCTAAACTATTTACAACTGGAGACCGAAAACCGAATGCCTTAGAGCATAGTAGGTATATGTATTCATTCATGAACATATATATTATACCGCCAAGTCATTTGTCACCCCTTATTAAGACCTCATGGTTCCAACCAAGGACCATTGATTCGACGGTTTTTCTTGTTCCATTTATTTCAAAAGGGCATGTGCGTGAACGGTGATATATTTTGGTAAAATAGTGGTCAGTGGCATAGCTATATGATATTGATGTGGGCAGTAGTCAATCCTGCACACCGGATGCTCTCGAAAACAAAACTAAAATGGTTTCTAGGAACAAAAAACAGCTTCTTTTGGTTTCATTTTTAGGCAAAGTAACCCACATCAAACCGCGTCCTCCCTAACTCTAAATCTCCTTTAAGGAATTCAACATAAATATTGGTTAAACTCGGATAAATTTGTCAAAAAAAACATGTTATCATAAAGATATATTTTTCAAAAGAAAAAAAAAAGAGAATTATAAGATGACTTAATGCAGACACATAGTTTTATTATTTAATATTTTCAGTAATTTGTCTTTATTAAGTCACAAACAAACAATTTTCTTATGACTTAATGAATTCGGTTTTTTTTCATATTAAATAAATTAACTCGAATTCAAACACTCTCTTTGTATTCTCCATTCGCTATTTATAAAGTATAAAGTGGTGTCCAAATGTATCAAACGCGAAAGGAATAAACACGTGTTTGATGTGCTGTCGTGTAGGGTAAATTTATTAATTACTAAGTTTTACATTTATATTTAGCCGACTTATCTTAAAACTACACTTTAACGGGCAGTGTACCCAATCTATTAATATTTTAATTACTTCTATTTAAGTTAATTCTAATTACTGGTTAAACATATACTATATACGCTTCTAACGGATATGGGGGGTTTTCAGCCTAAGAGACTGGCACAGGTTTTACGGTGACAATAATCAATTCTAAACACAATAAACACTCAAGAAAACAATCAGAAGATAAAAGAGCGATGCAAGACAAATAATAGAAAACTGTATTAGCCATATTAAATCCGATTAAATGCTGGTTTGTTTATTTAGTGCAATGATTTCTTATCTCGAAGTGGCATATCATTCTTAAAACTTAGGCGGGGCATCATCCTAAGACCTAGACACGTTGAATCCAGTCACAATTAACGCATCCGCATAAAGCATCCTTTAGTTTAATTATAATCTATCTAGGGATTATAGCAATGGTGATCTTGATAAACCCTAGCCTATCAGGACTTTACCCACTTACTATTTAACGGTATTTTATATACTGGTAGTCCACTATTCAAATCTTTATCAATTAATCAAGAACATACTTGTTGAAACATTACAGGTCACATGCCGGTCCAACTAAGCTCTTAATTTAAAGACAAAGACTGAACGTTATTTGTGATCCTATTGGCCCAGTAATATAAAACACGATATGGAGAGCTATCCAGTATCTACCTCTCTTGTTAGGCGTAACTAGACCCAGTTGAATGATAGGTCGCATATTCAAACACGTAAACAAGTATCATGTGATAAACATAATTAAACTTTCAACGATAAATTTAGTTAATCGATTTTAAAACAAACCAAACATTAAATCTTCATTAAGATGGCTAATACCCAAGGGTATTAGCCCATAACCATTGTAATTATACAAGTGTGATCAAATAACCAAGGTAAACTAAACGTTTTACCGAACGATACCAAAAATTATATGATTACAAGAGTAAGGAAATAACACGGTGTCGACTATGGAATCGTGATCAATGCTTGACCTTTATTGCTCTTCTTCTCTTCAAAAAATCATCTTTTATGAGTAAGGTATGAATATGATTTTGCACACTGAAAACTCGTTTTTGAGTCTTCTATTTACATGAACCACTGAAAAATGCTGGATACGAACGCCGTATTGGGCTAAATCAATACGGCGATATAGGGTGATATTCCTTGGAGTAATCACGCACAAATTTACAATCAGTAATAATATATAAATCCAAAATAAATTATCTTCGTAATCTCTCAAAAAGTTTATCTCAATAGAAACGAGCGTATGGCAGATAGGTAATACACCCGTGATTGGAGGAATTGTAAATACCGTTTTTTCTTGTGAAGACATGGCGCTGATATGCCGTAACTTTCTTTTCCGGTGGATAACGGCGTATTGGTCATGAAATGAGTAATCTTTCAAATGTCTTCGTCTTTAGCTCAAAATCTTCGTTTTAGCTCCAAAATATGCATCTTTTAGCATGTCTTCACAAATCACTCCTCAATTACTGCAAATAACACTTTTAAGCAATTAAGTACACATTCTTGCAATAATTATATAAAAATGGATAATTTATTCAGGATAAATGATGGTATAAATGTGACGCTATTTGATGTCATCAAATATCCTACCACTTGAATCGTACTTGTCCTTAAGTAGACTCTAGATTATATTGAAAATGTATCCTAACCGAAGTCAAGGATTTTTTGGTTTAAGCACTTCTTTCGTTTTAATCATCTGCACAAGACCAAGCACCTCACGAAATATGGAAATGAAATCACTCAGATCACTCAACTAATCTAGGGTGTAACATTTAAGTGGTACGCTCAATTTATCAGTCGTGACTAGCTTCATATCATAAGCTTGGCAATGATACACATCTCGACCATTAGAGCTAAGGAGAAACAAGTCAAAAGGCAAATTGGGTTTTAAGGCTAAGGGTTAATCATTCTAACAGTATTTCACCGATAGTACTACCCCAACAAGGCAGCTGAAGCACACACACACGGCCGTAACGACGGAATAGATATGTGTGTTCGAACACATCTTCATCCGAGCTTAACCAAAGGTTAGAATGAAGAATGATATAGGGTTGGGACCTTCTAGTTTTCACCTAAAGTCGTAAACCAACATGGAGGCTAAATCACGCATACACGACCGTAACGACAGAATAGACATGCATGACTCACTCCAATCTCGTTCGAGTAAAACCAAAGGTTAATTGCTAGGAATGGGAAGTAAATGGTTGTTAAATAAAATTCACAAAACAAATAGATTAATCTTTGAACAAATAAGGTAGTTGCTAGTAACTTTTTCCCCTGATCGTTCCATGATAAAGACTCGAAATATATACAAACGCCTCGATCATAGAGATGACAATGACAACCTAAGTTGGCGTTCCCATAACGGTCAACTTTCCTTACATCCTAAACTTACATACTTTTACAAAAGTGGTGATATCGGCCACTTAATACAAAAGTATACATCATCGACTTTTAATCCACAAATAATCGATCCTTCCAAGAATTTCTTCAGTTTAAGTTTAACGAACAGACTATAAAACTTCCTTCTCTTTTTTGATGTATTTTCTATTTTTTCTCTTTTTTTATTTTTTTTTCATAACATAAACCTCGGTGCAATTTTACCGTCTTCACAGTCATAATTTTTCCGAATAATTTTTTTCTTCAACTCTTCTCCTTGGGACATAATAAATAATCGTGAAAGTAGCAAAATAGACGAGCTACAAATTTTCCCATTGCATTGTGCAAATTCCTGACCATAATAGAGATAGAAAATTTCACTTTGACACAGGAAATACAAAACTTTACACAAAAGCAACTAGCAACTTGATTAAAGTAGGCTTAATCTACAGGGTAGGCTAAGGTGTAAAGGTGTAACGAAATAGACATATGGTGTGAAAAAGACAGGAATGGCTCAACACCTTTTTCTAGGGGATCTTACTCTTAAAGTGAGAGTAAACAAAGGGTTACACATGATTTAACTAACCAGTGTAGGTAGTTAAGTTTACAACATATAGGCTTTTTGGTGTATTCCTTGAAATTTACCAGTTAAAAATGTTTCTCCATTTAAATCCATAGTACTCATCATTGTGGTCTCGAGTGATATACTAGGCCAAGTTCTAAAGTCCACTACATCACCGGCACACTCATAATTTTTGTGGAATTTTTACTAAACATTTGGAAACAAAGTAGGCTTGATTCTCACAAATTATCATTAAGGGTTATAATGCGTGAGGTCATGTAACTAGTAATTTTTACAAAAGTTATGCTAGAAAAAATTTTAAATTTGGCACAATTTAAGCACTTTAACATGTTATTTGTAAAAGAAAGTACAAGTAGGCGTTCTAATTCTCCATCCCCCCACTTAGATTATACAACGTCCTCGTTGTATATATAAAACAATAAAGAAAAATGGGAAATAGAATTAGAACAAGGAACTCCCCTGTTATGTTGCTCGGGATGATTTTTCAATTTGATTTCTTGAGCAAAAAGTGTGTTGACGAGGCTTCAGAATGCCCGTACGAGTTCAACACACGCCTTTTTTCAGAGTATACCATCTCGTCAATTTTCCTTATAGCAAGGTCCTGCATAAAAGATTAGAAGACAAAGGTGCAATTCCTAACTCGGTTATACCAAATTTACAATGAAGAAAAACAATTAAACACACAACTGTACAAGGATCAATACGCTGTATCCTAAAACCTAGGATACTCCGTATGGTTCCTGTAAAAAACAATTAAATTACAAACTGATAACGTCCAGACATATCCATACGCCGTATCCAAAGGGGTTTGATACGCCGTATGGGGTGTCTGGGAAGACAGACTCGTGCAAAAACAATTAATAATAGTTCAAACAATTAAAAACGACCGGGTTGTCTCCCGGGAAGCACTTTTGTTTTAGCTGGTCGTTAAGTTTGACTTTTTCCTTATCTTCACTCATTCTTCCATCATTTGCTCACACTTATCCATGTGAGTGAATTTCTTCATAACCATCTCGCATGACACGTATTTCATTAAGAATGGCCTGCCGAGCACAACATTTCTTGTAACATCTTCATCGTCAATGATGATAAAACCTGCAAGAATAGAAAATTTTCCAACGAAAATGGGTATATCTATTAGAGTTCCGGCTGGACTCTTCCCTTCATGATCGTCCTTGTCCATAATTATAGAATAATAAAAGCTTTTGGTAATTAAATTAAAGGACAAGGAAGGGATGAAGTCAGCATTAACATTTTTATACCCAATTATACAAGAAAACTTCATTTTATTTGTCTCGGGTTCTAGAGGCGTATCCAAGTCATTTAATTCAATGTAGTTACCATAAAGTGGGTCGAATGACTCGTTATCCTCTCCTATAGGCTTTGTTTTTGAATCAAGATTCTTTAACATAAAGACTCTCCTGATTATGCTAGTGGCTGGCTTAATACTTTTGAAAACAAAATTTTCTTCCCCGACCCTTAGAGTAATTTTTCTTTTGTAAACATCAATCTTGGAATGGACAGTAGATAAAAATGGTCGACCGAGGATCAAAGGTACATCGTCATCCTCGGGTATGTCCAAGATGATAAAGTCTATGGGGAAAACAAATTTGCCAATCCTTACTAACACGTTTTCAGCAATACCCCTTGGTTGTTTTATTGTTCTGTCAGCCAGTTCAATGGTCAACCTAGTGTGAGATAAAGTTCCTAGACCAAGGTTGGTGTAGGTAGAAAATAGCATAACACTTGCTCCTAGGTCAACAAGGGCTTTTTCAAAACAAACATTGTGAATAAAACAAGGCAAAGTAAAGCTCCTTGGGTCTTTTTCTTTTTGAGGCAAGGTGTGATCATAAGCATCCAGAATCTTCACATTTTGTGCCTCTCTCCAATCATCACAGTAGTAGTCTTGTAGTCGCCTCGGGAAGGGGACTGTTTTAGAAAATATGCTTCTGTGCTGTGAGCCCGATACGGCATATGGACTACAGCCCATACGGCGTATCTCAGATGAATTAGCCTTAGTAGTCGAGATCGATTTTACATGGTCCCTTGGGTTTGGTTCAGTTGAGCCGGACAGACCTCCAATTCCTCTTTCTTGTAAAACCTTGCTCATTTGACCAATTTGAATTTCCAAGGTCTTAATCGATGCTCCTTGATTTTTTATTACCGCATCGGTAGAACCTCGAATCTCCTTGATGATGCTCGAGTTCTCTTCGTGTCTCTTTGCTGACTCAGCCATGAATTTGGTCAGTGATTCTTCCAATGTCTGTCTTCGATCAGGATACGAAGAATTTTCGTTGTTGGGTTGGTAGAATCCTGGCACTGCTGCTCTATACGGTCTCACAGGTTGATAGGGTGCTCCAAACTGTGTGTAATAAGCCTCTTCCAGAGTATTCCCTTCTTCCTTTAGTGGGCATTCCTTTGTGTAGTGTGGTCCCTTGCATAGTTCTCATCCGACCTGAGCAGCGTAAACTTTCTCGTTGACTTTCTTGATCTCTCTTCCGAGGTTATTGAGCTGGTCTTGAATAACAGCTAGCCCGTCAGAAGTTTCAGTACTTTTGGCTTTTGAGGATGTTCCGTTATGCCATTTCTGGGAGTATTCAACCATTTCTTGGATGGCTATTTTTGCATCAGCAACAGTTTTAGTAGGAATGGCACCTTTAGAGTCAAGGATTTGTCTGGTAGGAACTTCGAGCCCATTATAGAATAAGATAACTTCTTACATATTAGTTAAATAATGCTGAGGACATTTCATCAAAAGTTACTTAAATCTTTCCCAGGCTCGGAAGAGACTTTCATCCGGTTCTTGTTGGAAATTATTTATCTCCTCCATTTTCTTTGTCGTACGAGCAGGTAGGCAGTACTTGTTTAGAAACTTTGTTTTTAGGGTTTCCCAGTTTGTGATTGAACCTGATGGTTCGTTCATGAGCCATCGACTTGCAGCTCTAGTTAAGGACATGGGAAAAACTCGAAGCATTACTTGATCTTGAGTAACCTCTGGAATATGAAATAAGTCAACGATCTCAAGGAATTTTTTGATGTGTTCATTTGCGTCTTCGGGTTCTGAACTGCTGAAAGTATTTTCGCGGAGCTACTTGAGATATTGCCCTTTTAATTCAAAGTGAGTTTTGTCATTAATCTTGGGCCTAACAACTCCTGACCCATAGTTTCCACGGGTCTTGCTCATGTATTGATCCATTGTTTCTGTCATAATTTATGTAGTTGAATGTTCTTGGATGTCAGAGAATAAATCGAGCTCTGGTGAGCTTGATTCCACAAGACCAGGTGTCTCGTAGAGCCTCCTTTTTGAGATAAATTCACTTTCCGGGTTTTCAAAAGGTGTAATTAGTTTCCTTGTGGAACTTCTTGTCATGCATCACCTGGAACAGAAGATAATAAATCAGTAGGATAGGCTCTTTGGGATTAATACAAAAAACTAAACACATAAATCAATTTTTTAGTTTTGTTACTGTATAAGATGAGTAATACGCCGTATTCAATTAATTTGAATACGCCGTATTGTCTGCTGAAGATCAGTACGCCGTATTGACTACACAGAATACGCCGTATTATTTGGAAGAACAGATTCGCCGTTTAGACTGTGGACTCAATATGCTGTTCTGAGTGGAAAGGTCGATACGTCATATCCAACTGGTGGATACGGCGTATCTGTTGATCGTTCAGAACATGATACTTATAAAACAATTAAATAATGCAGGAATTTAAACACACAATTAAATCACACAATTAAATTAATTACAAACAGAATTAAATTACACTAATTAGATTAATTTAAACTAATGGTTAGAAATACTAATAAAATTAAAGGTTAAACTTTTTCACTCCCCGACAACGGCGCTAAAAACTTGATGTGCTGTCGTGTAGGGTCAATTTATTAATTACCAAGTTTTACATTTATATTTAGCCGACTTATCCTAAAACAACACTTTAACGGGCAGTGTATCCGATCGAATGGAGTTTCGTGGTAAGTAGGGTGTCGAACACTAAGAGCGAGATTGTTAACCTTATAATCTATTAGTATTTTAATTACTTCTAGTTAAGTTAATTCTAATTACTAGTTAAACCTATGCTATATACGCTTCTAACAGATATGGGGGGTTTTCAGCCTGAGAGACTGGCACAGGTTTTATGGTGACAATAATCAATTCTAAACACAATAAACATGCAAGAAAACAATCAGAAGATAAAAGAGCGGTGCAAGCCAAATAATAGAAAACTGTATTAGCCATATTAAATCTGATTAAATGCTGGTTTGTTTATTTAGTGCAATGATTTCTTATCTCGAAGCGGCATATCATTCTTAAGACTTAGGCGGGACATCATCCTAAGACCTAGACACGTTGAATCCTGTCACAATTAACGCATCCGCATAAAGCATCCTTTTAGTTTAATTATAATCTATCTAGGGATTATAGCAATGGTGATCTTGATAAACCCTAGCCCATCGGGACTTTACCCACTTACTGTTTGACGGTATTTTATATACTGGTAGTCCACTATTCAAATCTTTATCAATTAATCAAGAACATACTTGTTGAAACATTACGGGTCACCTGCCGGTCCAACTAAGCTCTTAATTTAAAGACTAAGACTGAACGTTATTTGTGATCCTATTCGTCTAGTAATATAAAACACGATATGGAGAGCTATCCCAATATCTAGCTCACTTGTTAGGCGTAACTAGACCTTGTTGAATGATAAGTCGCATATTCAAACACGTAAACAAGTTTCATGTGATAAACATAATTAAACTTTCAACGATAAATTAAGTAAATTGATTTTAAAACAACCCAAACATTAATCTTCATTAAGATGGCTAACACCCAAGGGTATTAGCCCATAACCATTGTAATTATACAAGTGTGATCAAATAACCAAGGTAAACTAAACGTTTTACCGAATGATACCAAAAATTAAATGATTACAAGAGTAAGGAAATTACACAGTGTCTTCTATGGAATCGTGATCAATGCTTGACCTTTATTGCTCTTCTTCTCTTCAAAAAATTATCTTTTATGAGTAAGGTATGAAGAATATGATTTTGCACACTGAAAACTTGTTTTTGAGTCTTCTATTTATAACCTCTGAAAAATGCTAGATACGCCGTATTGGCGTATTGGTCAGGAATGTAATCTTCAAATGTCTTTGTTTTAGCTCCAAAATATAGGCCTTTTAGCATGTCTTCACAAATCACTCCTCAATTACTGCAAATAACACTTTTAAGCAATTAAGTACACATTCTTGCATTAATTATATAAAAATGGGTAACTTATTCGGGATAAATGATGGTATAAATGTGACGTTATTTGATGTTATCAGTGTTGATTTTCATTGCATGCTTTCTCGTGTTTTGTCACTTTGCATGAGGCGGCTTTTAAAGCAGCATGACCCACTGTAAAACCCCGACTACTCAACCCAATAAGAGGAGAAACCCTGGTCAGATCTACAAACACATGTTTCCCTCCAACCCATCTAAAAACCAAAACGTCAGCCGGTCTGAGTGTGGAGCTTCCGACTTACAGGTCGCTCAAAAAGTTCATAGGTGCTTCTTTCTTGACGGAGATCCCGATACACCTACATATATAAAAAAGAACATCCCTAACCATATTGTGTCGGTACTTGAAGCCTGAGAGCTCTTTACAATGAACTGCATATTCCCCAAAGGAATCCAAACATGCCTTGCGACAAACAAGGCATATTGCATCAAACAGAAATAGTGGAATCATGAGACAATACTTAAGGATAGTATGGTATTCCACAGGTGACATATGTTGACCGAGCCGATCTAAATGAATAGCTAGTAGGAAATATTGAGCATGTGGTGCGCGTAGACACTCAAAAACCACTTTCTATCTCTTTTTTGGGTAAAGGGTTCACAGTCATGTCAAAGTGGACTTCCATATCCTTGACCATTTCACTAAAAAGGGCACTCGCCAGTGTTTGTTGGGTTTTAGAGGGGGCGATTTCCTTATTAGTGAAACAACTAAAATCAAAGCTTGGAATCGTATCACGTAGACAAGCCAAAGAAGAAACATAATCATCATCATACCACATATGCTACTGTCATGTAAAATGTGGTCTTGTAGCACCCAAGATTGGGCCCTCGAGAAAGCATGCATTGAAAATCAACATGTGTTTATTCCTTTCGCATTTAATACATTTGGTTTCCCTACACCCGAGGTGGTGGAGCTACTTAATAGAGTTCAATGGGTTATGAACAGTGTTGTTATGACGCCTAGATCCACAAATGTGGTTTTTCATAGGATTAGCTTTGCAATCCAAAAAGGGCTTGCGGCGCAGCTTGTTACTTGTTTGCCGTCTACCACTATGTAAATAATAAGTTATTACTACTAAGAGCACGTGGTACAATGCGCCAAAGATGGCGTTTTCCTAAAAAACGCAACCCTAAAACGCCAGACCCATACCCCATATGGTGTTTTTGTGCTTGGGGCCGAAATAGCCAGCCGAGATGGTCCTAGAAAACGCAGCACGAAAACGTCAGACACTGTACCGTGTCTGGCATTTTCGTGTTTTATATTTCTTTTTAATTTTTTTAACAAAGTTACCTTAACAATGGTGGTATGCTGGAGGATGAAGTCGAAGTGCTTGAAAGAGAAAATGAAAAGGATGAACACGAAGTGTTTAAAAAAGAAAAAGTATTTTACGGTGTTAGGTGTTGTGTAGGGACCAACATGCATGAGTAACCACATAATTAACTAACAGAATGTAATGTTTTTTTAATTTAGTTAACGTAATATTTTTTTAAATAAATGAAAAAGTGTGAGGTTTATTTAAATAAATGAAATAAAAAGAGAAAAGTGGGGTTCTAATAAGACCATAAATTATGGGATTAGGTTCATTTGGATACAAAGTTTTTTGTGGATATCAGGGGACCAATCTCCACCCTTCATCTTCATCTTAATCTAATGGATAAGATTAAACCAAAAATTATTTTCAACCTTTTTTTTCAAATCTTAATATCTCTCAAACCGTTAATCGTCAAGCGAAAAAAAATATACCATCACGATGAGGATTTAATTATCTTTCTATAGATATCCACTTTGATATACTTTCGACAAAAAAAAATTTCAAGTTTTTTTCACGTTTTTTTCACATTTTTTTCACGTTTTTTTCACATTTTTTCACGGTTTTTTCACTTTTTTCCACGTTTTTTTTCACGTTTTCTCACTTTGATATACTTTCGACAAAAAAAAAATTCCGTTTTTTTCGTTTTTTTCACATTTTTTTTTCGACATTTTTCTCATTAAAACTTGCATGAGCATCATATAAGATATTTAGATTTACTGTGAAATCATATATGTATGTTAGTGTTAAACAAATGATTGTGTGTTATGATCCATTTATGATTATTATGTTATGTCATATAAGATATTTAATTTAGTTGGATAAATCAAATAGAGATATTAGTGTTATATCATATATGATTTTTAATGCAAATTTCAACAACGGAAAAAAAACGAGAAAACAACGTGAAAAACGGAAAAAACGAAGAAAAAAAAATTTTCTCGAAAAAACGTGAAAAACGAAAAAAAAAAGGTGAAAAAAGTAAAAAAAACGTGAAAAATCTGAAAAAAAATGGAAACAAAAACTGAAAAAATTAAAAAAAGCGTCTGAAAAAAAGATGAAAAAGCAACTGAAAAAAACGTAAAATTTATTTGTTTTTGTTCGAAAGTATAATCAAAGTGGATATCTATTGACAGAATAAATTAACAATATGCTCGATCGTGATGGTATAAATTTTTTAAACTCTAACATTAACGGTTATTAACGGTTTAGGAGATATTTAAATTTTAAAAAATTGGTGAAATAATTAAATGCTTTTAATCACAACCATTGATTTTTTTTTAGATGGATGGTGTGGATGAGTCCCCTAGTATCCAACCTTTTTTTGGTATTCAATATAACTCTCCTCAAATTATGGTGTTAACTAGGGAGCCCGTTTTTGGTATTATGGGGGTTTTTTGGTGTTATGAGAAAAAATGATGATGTGGTACACTTTTCCCAGGCTTGAGCACAAAAACACGATACTGTACCTCGTGCTCTAATAAAAAAATGTAAGAGGAGAAATTTTACCTCTAATTTGTAAAAAGTAAAGTGGTGTTTGAATATAACTTAATTGACTTAATATGAAAAAAACTTAATTTATTAACTCATTGAGAAGTTGGTTTTTAACTTAATCAAAAGAAATGACTTAAAAGGAAATAACAAAACTAAAAGTCTTCACATTAAGTCATTCATCAATTAAACACAACTTAACATACACAAACGGGCTTGACCCGACTAACAAAGTACTTTCTAACAAATGTGCATGTAGAATATTGGTTATCTAATCACACACACGCTACAAGCAAGAAATCTTAAAGAGAGAAAGATAGTTGGACACTTCTAGAGAGAGAAGCAAAAGAGATAATAATAATATTATGAAATGACCAACATCCTCTCCAAGGCATGGAGAGGGGTTTATATATGTGTACATGGTCGGCCAAGTCCATGGGCTTGGCCTAGTTAGCTTACATTTACCATATTATTAACTACGAACTGTGAAATACATTTTAGGAGTGACCGAGACTTTTTTGTAATTATAAAAATCTCCCCCTAAGGGAGGTCACTCCATTTTACAAAAACTTAAGCTTAGCCTACTATGTATGTCTTTCGTCTTGTTCGTAGTCTTGAATCTTTGTCTTTATCTTGTGATATGTGTAGTGATCTTTTGACTTTAGGCTTAAGTGTCACACCCCGCCAAGGCGGAAATGCGAGGCATAACGAGAATGGATATCATCACAACACAATGGCGTCTATATAGAGAATACTAAAATGCATACAATAAAGTAAATTATAGACATACAGTGTCATAACAATACCCATAACTAGGAAAAACATAAAAGGCGTCTTTATTAATGAAAAGGAAGTTCTCGTCAATAAGAGACATGCAACATATATCCATACAATGCTAAACATCCACATATAAACTTCAAGATCATCTTAAGGTCTCTTTCTAGCCACTTCTCACAATCTTAAGAATCCTCATGACTTCACACCTGAAAATGATGCTTAAAACGTCAACACAATGGTTGGTGAGAGTCATTGGTTTAAGACACACAAATCAATCTTTTAAATCTAATTACTGTGATTATCAAAACAATATAGGACAATTATGCAAAATATGAACTTATGCTAACATGCAATCCACATACTAGGTAGGAACGTTACCCCCGATCCATTTCAACAACTAGGTAGGAACGTTACCCCCGATCCATATGTCACTTACGCACCTAAAAGTCTACCAGCTGGAACTTATACTTAGGCCTGGACCACACATCATTGAGTATTATTTCAACCCTTCAGTTGGATTTGATTGAGTAGTAAAGACCACTCCCAACCGAACTAATCACATCACAAACTACTCCAATTGATCACTAAGCCATGGAGCCTTTCCACACAATTCAGTAGGTATTATTTCAACCCTTCAGTTGGTTTGAGTTGAGTAGTAAAGACCACTCCCAACCGAACTAATCACGAAACAATAACCACGTAGCAAATAATCACAGCAACTAAAATAGTTTAACACATAGCATCATTTTCACCCCAATAAAACATAGAAAAAGGGGCTATGAAACTCACCTTTGCCTAGCACTCAAAAGCTTCCAACAAGGCTTCACAAATGACAATCACAAATCTACGCAACAAGAATAATTCGTGTTACACGCTATTAAGCCGAAAGCTTAATATACATGTAACATTCATATGATGGATGTCTAAGATGTTTTATTAACCCCATGGGTCACCTTGACTCCATTCCCAACTTAAACAACTTTACTTAACAAGTTTCACTAGCTAGTCACAATTCGTGCCAAACCGCAGAATTTTAACGTGACTTATCGCACTCAAAACCTTAACTAAATGATCTTCATAATTCAAACCAAAAATTAACTATGTTAATTAATGAGTATATTAACTATCTTGAGACTCCCAAGTGTCAATTACATATACAAGTACTCCTAAGAAAATTAAATTCCAAAACAGTCCCAATTCGGGTCTGATTGCGCACTAAAAAGTTTAGGCTTAAAAATCGTACTTAAACTTCGAATTGATTAAATTCCTTTGGTGATCTTTGATAGACACATAAAACTTAACTACTTTAGAAGGTATAACTCTAATTCAAATTTAAAATAGGGTTTTCACTTCACACAACTTAACCTAAATCTGACATAAAAACTCACCCTTGACAACGAATCTTGTTTGAATTATTTAAATAACTTCCACTCACTTTTAATTCCTGAAACCTATAGGGATTGAAAGTAGACTCTCTTTAGATAATTTTAGGCTTTTGAAAATCATTAAAATCTATTCGGATGATCAAGTTATGACTCTCGCAAGATGACCCTTCTAAACTGCCAACAATTTAACTCCGAATTTACTAACCCTGAAACCCTAATTACACATGATTAACTTCATTAACAATATAAAAACGATTTTAAAAGATAAAAACCCTAAATTTATAAATCTTAAATGAACCCTAATCCATCATATTAATTATTACATGTGTTATTAATTTTAATATAACAAGAATTGATAAATTAACTAGAATTGATCAAAGATTAAAAAATTTACCTTAGAAAAGATCCCTAAAAAATTTCTCTTCTTTTCTCCTCTTGAAACCGATCGAACTAATGGGAAGAGGGTTTTTGGGGATTTAATTTGTATTTATAGGCTACTAGAGAAGTTTTAGATAATTCCTAATTGGAATTTGTTTTCAACTAAAACTCCTTTTCTTTTTTTTTCTTTTTTCTTTTTTCTTTTATTTTCTAAATTCGTTTTTACTATTCATGGGTAAAAAAAAAATTTCCTTTTTTTTTATTAATTAATTAATTATCTTTATACCTTAAGTTTTATAAAAACCTAAGCTAATTTGTTAAACCATTTTACTTGAAAACTACTTTCTAAAAAATAACTTTTCATTTCCAAATTTACTTTCTAAAAATAAAAAGTCTTACAAAAACTCTCATATTTTAACAAACTTATTTCTTTCACAAATGACGCACTTCTCATTTTAATCCATCACCTAAATATCCACATAATAACCAAAACAATTCTCTCAAAATACCCAATCAATTTCATCATCACTATAAGTGACTAAAATGAAATTTCTCCATCAAATAACTCATTTCCCTTAACTTAACCTCTAAAACCTAAAGTTATCATTAAATACTAACACAAAAATACGTAAACGTATAAATACTTACACATTTAACACAAAACGCTAAAACCTCA